>CAIGRB010042805.1:57219-67774 GCA_903798255.1 Fraxinus quadrangulata
ATTTTATTACACGTTCTAAGTCTCAAACTCACCTCTCGATTCGTAAGAAACTCAATGGATCATCAAATTATTGATCAAGTAATTCAATGCATTGCAATCATAATAAAATCAACACATGGAAGAATAAAACACAGAATTCTTGAATTAAAGAATTCAGGGTCTCAATAAATTACATTGTTTGCCATAATAAGGAATTTAGCTAAACATAATGAAAAAGATGAAATAAATAAACATATTCGAATACATCATCGGATTTAATTGATAAAAAAGATGGAAAAGAATCAGCTCTTGCACCAAAATCTTCTTCCGTTTTCAATCCTTAATTTGAACTCGAATTCTTGATGTATTTCTTCTTGCGAATTCCTCTTCGATCTTGTGTTTTTCTCTCAATTTTACAAAGTGTAGAACCCTATTTTCGAACTCTTTTTTCAATGCCTTCTTAGATCTATTTATACTTCCCTATACGTTTTTTGCCAATTCAGAGTCTTTTTGTGGAGATTTTCACGGCCCAAACAATAAAAACCTAAAATCTGTGGTGGCGTAGCACCTAGGCACCATGATTGTAGCGCCTGAGCGCTAAAAATCTATTATTTTCTGGGAACATAGCGCTTGGGCGCTAGGTTGTAGCGCTTGGGCGTTGTGTCGCTATTTCGAATTCTACACCATTTTCAGTATTTTTGTCATAACTTTCTCTTTTAATATCCAATTGAGGTAATTCAAAATGTGTTGAAAAGTTAACTCAAAGGGCTACAACTGTTCTTCAGAAATCATCTTCAAATTCGATCGTTTACTATGTCAAATATGGATCACAATATGAGTATAAAAACCGATGCATAACTCTTTCAATCCTAAATTGACGTGTGATCATATTTTGATGATATTTTATCCCTTTGATGTCTTCCTTTATCTAATTGACTCCTAGTATTCTAGAATCTTCATTGTAAGATTCTTCACAACTTTTTCGCATTTGCACTTCAGTCCCCAAACTTTGGATCTTGCCTCTTTTCGCCAATTTTGCATTCTTTTATCTAATTCTTCATCATCCATCGAGTTTCACCTAATAACACATTATATCATAAATTAGGCTATAATCTCATTAAAAAAACCACAAAATGTCATAGTTTGAAACCCAAATAAGTGTATAAAATGCACTTATCAATGAGCTCAACACATTTGGCCGAACCTTACACTTTTCAACCGAGTCTCCCAAAAAAACATATTGGCTCAACCAAATCTTTGAACCAAAATCTTGAAATCGAACATGATCCGATGAATGAGTTAGTAGTTCCTAAAATTCCAAAGTGCTATAGTCTTTATAATTCCCCATCTAAATTGGAAAAGTCAATTAGGAAATATGAGCGTGTGGACCACTATGTTTATAGAGCCCCTAGGCCTAAAGAGTTTTTTCCTTTATATATATCTTGTAGTATTGGTGTTGCTTACCGATGTGTAAGAGTTTATTTGCCCATCCTTCCGTGACTTTTCCTATTTGATTGTAATAGCTAGCAGATATGACAGCCAGCGAGTGGGCGCCTAGTTACACAGGTATAAGTTGAATGCCACGCGGTTGACCGGTTGTAATTTTACCTTTCGCATTTCATTTGCCAATCTTTGATTGGTTTTATTGGTATTGCTATCCTTTGTCGAATAGCAGGTAGTGTGTACTGTCGCAGACACTCAAAAGTAATATCTTAACCTCTAAAGCTAATGTAGTAGTAGAAGTAAGGGTCGATTCCACGAAAAGTGCGTAATTTGATATATTATGATTGTGGGTTTTTGTATGCAAACAATAATAAGTAACACAATTAATAATAATGAAAATTAAATTAACGAAAACAATCAAAAGAATAACCTTGGTCTAAGTCCACATCCACCGTCGGAAATCTACAATCGATCATAGATGCAATAATAATTCAATTCATATTTTGAATATTCACCGTTAAAATTATTTTCCTATCTCTCATTAATTTTAGTTAGTTAGAAACCAGCATTCTAATTAACCCTAATTATTAAATAATCTCATATCAGCGCTCAAGATTCAATTTAATAACACCTTTACACAATAGAGAAATTGATGAACTAGATAACATAAACATCAGCGGTTGCATTCAATCTATTTAAACATTCTTCTTAAAATTCAATAACCTCTATCGCAGAAAATTATCAAATCTTAGTGCTTCACAAGTTAAAGGAATCAAACAATTACGAATTTAATATTTAACTTAACGATAGATTGTAACGAATAACAAATTAGTAGGTCTCCTAGAAATTAAACATAACAATCATAGAAATAAGTGCAGAAAAATATTCAATACGCAAAATAAGAATTAAACAATAAGAAAAACTATTTAGATCTCACAATATGTGATTCCGAAGTTTCAATTTCTTTCGACCAAGTGTAAAAGTTTAGTTACAATCCATGATTTTAAGAGCAAAATAATAAATAATGAAGTTAGGAGGCGTTCTCTTCATTTTGGACGTCTTTTAGGGTTTTTAAAGTGTAGAGAGATTTGTTTCCATAAGTGTTTGATTGGAATTAGGAAACCAAAAAATTTGTCTCGAAAGTTTTCTATGTGACCGCATAGTATAAAAGTCATGCGGTCGCGTAGAACAAATAAATTCAACCCTCAAACTCTCGGTAATGGTCTATGCGGTCGCAAGACTTTAACATTATGCAACCGCATAGTGTTAGCAATTTTCTCTGCCGAACAACTTTTAGTGTTTTGGTCCTGATATCCTATTGAGACTATTCAAGATGCGTTGGAAAGCTAACTCAAAAGGCTACAACTTTGCTTCAAATATTATCTTCCAATTCAATCGTTTTCCATGTAAAAAATGGGTCTCAACATGAGGTTGAAAACTGAAGCATAACATTTTCGATTGGAAATTGATGTGTGATCATTCTTTGACGATATTTCATCCCTTTGATGTCTTTAATCATCTAATTGACTCATAACACTCTCAAATCTTCATCGTGAGGTTCGACACAACTTTTGTGTATTTATACGTTAGTCCTTGAACTTTTATTTCATTTCACTTTGGTCCATTTTCACATATTTCTTCCAAATCACGTCATCTCCATTAAATTATCACCTAAATCAAAATATGATATTAATGAGTATATTTTGACACAAAATAATCATACGAGCACATAAAATAAAGAGGAAAAAATATGCATTTTACATTCCTATCAGCAGGGCGCGAGCTCTAATGGTTTGGGGTCTCAACCAATTCATAGCTTTGAAGGCCCCCTACCTCAACTGTAGAACTCGGTCGCGCTTGTTACAAATTTATTGGTGTTGTTGCTTTCTGCCTAACCCCTTTGGCTATGTCGAATGCGAAACATGATTTCAGGCATTAACCAAGTTTTAGTTTTTGAGGTTCTTTCTTAGATTTTAGAGTGATTTTGAGGTAATTGATCCTTTTTTATCTTTGTTTCTCGCCCCTGTATGTCAAGCGATCTTGGATTATTGAATGTAAAGTCTGATGATTTTGAGCTTTAACCATTTTTTATTTAAAAACTTACTTAGAACAATTTTGAGCTAACCAATTTCTCGGCTTTGTTGCTCACCGCTATGTGTTAAGCGATCTTCGAAGCAGTAACGTATAGGGTCTGGTAATAATTGCCAGCCTTTAGAGCGATTTTAAACTAACCAATTTTTTGAATCTATTGCTCACTGCTATGTATTGAGTGATGTTCGAAGCAATAGGATATAGGGTCTGGTGATAATCACCCGCCCTTAGAACAATTTGGAGCCGACCAATTTCTTGGCTTTGTTGCTCACCGCTATGTGTTGAGCGATCTTCGAAGCAGTAATGTATAGGGTCCGGTAATAATCGCCAGCCTTTAGAGCGATTTTAAACTAACCAATTTCTTGACTTTAGTGTTCACTGCTATGTATTGAGTGATGTTCGAAGCAGTAGGGTATAGGGTCTGGTGATAATCACCCGCCCTTAGAGTGATTTTGAGCTAACCAATTTCTTAGTTTTGTTGCTTACTGCTATGTGTTGAGTGATCTTCGAGGCAGTAGGGGATAGGGTCTGGTGATAATCACCAGCCCTTAGAGCGATTTTGAGCTAACAAATGTTTTTGGCTTTGTTACTTACTGCTATGTGTTGAGCGATCTTCGAGGCAATATGAGAGATTTATAGTATTCACTTCAACCAATCACAAATCAATATCTCGTAATAATATTTAACTTGCCAAGATTTGGGGACTCAGTAGGCGCATCGGGGCGTCCCAACTAGGCTTGCCCTTCTTTTGCACCATCATCATTTGCCGCTATTCAGGCTTCTCATTAAACAATTTCAATAAAGTATGCCTGTAGCAGACATTACATCACGAATGCTAGTCGAACATCCTAGCTACTATATTTTCAAGAGATCATTATATCAAAAAAGAAAATAAAATCCCATAGCGACTACATTTACAAGAAAGCATCATGCGACTCGAAATCCCTGCACGTTGGTCTACTGATAATACTTCTTGAGATGCTCAGTGATCTACGACTTGCCTAGTGGTTTTCCTTTCAAGTCCTTTAAACTGTAAGCTCTCTTTATAAGGCTTTGGATCACCTCATACGATCCTTCCCAATTCGCCCCCTGCCACCAAATTTGTTTTCGTAGTATCGAAGGGCTTAATTCACCCCATTGGAGGCTCAAGGTCCAACATCATAACTGGTGAGATTCTTTCGTCTGTATACTATCAACATAACACATCCTCGAAGACTGTTGATCACCCCTCACACACCCCACACCATGACTGGTTGGAAATTTCATCACTTGGTGATAAGTGGATGGAATAACCCTAGCAGCATTCTGTAGGGGTCGACCATAGATTGCATTATACGCTATGGGGGTCTTGACAACCAAAAAGTTTGTCAAGATCATCACGCTTGCGGGGTAAGTACCCAATGTCACTGGTAGTCCTACAACTCTCTCCGGTATCATAGTAGCCCCTCCGAATCCTTGGAGGAAGTGGATACCACTTTCACCGTTTCCAACGAAATTTTCAATCCCACAAATGCTTCCCAAGTGAGAATGTTCGTTGCACTACTGCCATCAACCAACACCCTTTTGACATCGTAGTCCGCTATGTCACCGACTATCACCAAGGCATCATCATGGAGGGTTACCATGCATATTAAATCTTCCTTATCAAAAGTGATACTTTGATTGAACCTGGTTTTTTTCTGAATAGAGCAGACCCCGACTGTGCATGTATAGCTCTTTCTAGCTGAGTTTGAGTCCCCTGATGCGATCCCTCCAATAATCACATTTATAACACCGGCCCTGGGCGGTGGTCGGTCATCAACCTTCTGCTTGCCTCAATCATTCCTCATGTGCTTAGTCAAAAAACCTGCATCAAGAGGTGCTCGATCTCCTCCTTCAAATGGATGCATTCTTCCTTGTCGTGCCTATGGTCTTTATGGAAATGACAGTTTTTGCTCTTGTCTCTCTTACTGGCAGACGCCACCATCGGTCTCGGTCAGTCGAACTCTTTCATGTTCCAAATTTTCATCAATATTTTGGCCCGCAGAGTATTTAAAGGGGTGAAGGCTTTGACCTCCTCTCGCCTCCGCCTAATCGACCAATCTTGAATGTACCCCCTGTTTATGCGCTCATTCCTCGACTTGTTTATCAATAGGTTTTCGCTCATCACCTATCGTTTGCTTGTGACTTTCTACCTTCCATCCATCTCTGAGATTTTTAGTGTCCTTCTCTGTTTCCTCTGCGTCAACTTACTTGTCACCCTTTTTCAACAGGACATGCATCAATTCTGGGGAATTTTTAGAGAATGACATCTTAAAGGTCCGATTTCGCGTCCCATTCATTAACGTTGTTACCACTATAGAAATTTGAAGGTCCTTTATACCAAGTGTTGCCCGACTGAACCTAGCCAAGTACTACTGTAAAGATTCGTCTTTCTCTTGCACAATCTACATCAATCCAATGACAGTCTTCTACTTGTTTTTACTACTCATGAAGTATGCCACAAAACTCTTGGAAAGCTCATCAAAAGTCTCTAGCCTCTCTCCTGAGTGTCGAGTGAAAGGACCGGCACATCACTGTGTCTAGGGCAGCGTATGCTTCTGTCATCAACTGTTTAAAGCCTTTCGGTAAGGGAAGTGCCATTATTTCAGGTGCAAAAGGATCTTTTTCCAAACCATTTGCCATCGCCTATCCTTCTTCTTGGTTAATGCATAATCTATTTTCTGGGCCATCATCTCCTCTATCTTCATTTCCGAGTCCTTCATGGGTCGAGAAATCTGCGAAAATGCAACCCATGCAGCCCCTGAGTCCTCCACTATTAGCTGAGTAACAGGTAGGATAATCGTATGCGCCACTTGGGACGGTTGCTCGTATACGGCCTCTGACGGGTTCTGTGGTGGGGCTACGACTTTCTGCTTTGACTCTATAAGAGGGCCATCATGGTTGCCTATTGAGTTTTCAGGGCACTAAATTAGCTCTGTGTCACGTACTGTGGTGGTAGCGATGGGTCGTGACCCCTTGTAACAGATTCCGACTCCATCTCTGCTGCATTTTCGACCATATGCATTTCACTCCTAGTCCGTCTCCTTAACATGACTTTTTTGTTCAGTGGTTTCCCACAGACGGGGCCAATGAAAATGTAGCGAGATAGACCTCCGTGTGCTTCGATCAGTGAATGCTACCTGCAAAATGAGGTCGGAGCTTTCTCCCCCATTGTACCTCTGGCTCTAGAATCGGTAATTGGTTTTGGAAAGTAGGAAGAGAGTATAATTGGAATTCAAACAGTTCATGTCTCAAGAAAGCCATACATTTCTCACCTTAGGGGTATTTATAGGCACCTGATGCAACGCACTCGTTCAACAGTTAAAGGTGCTACATGTCCTACATAAATCTTCTCATTTTCCCAACGTTTTGATGGGATGACCCTCACTCTTTAAGCGGTTGGTTGTGCCAACATTTGCCATTAAGCGGTTTCCATCCAGCTCATTGCCATTTGTATGGTTAAGTGTAGCGTTGGCCTCATAGTGGTAGACGAATTATGTAAATGTAGAGAGTCTCATGGTGGTAGGCGACGTCACGGTGGAAGGCGGCTTCATGGTGGTCGACGACCTCATAGTGATGGATGGCCTATGTGAACATAGAGGGTCTCATGGAGATCGACAGCCTCATGGTGGTAGGTGGCCTCATGGTGATTGATGGCCTCATCGTGGTTAGACGACCTATGTAAACATAAGGGGCTTCATGGTTATAGGCGATCTCATGGTGGTTGGTGGCCTCATAGTGGTAGATAGCCTATGTGAACGTAGAGGGCCTGATGGTGGTAGGCGGCCTCATGGGGGTCGACGACCTCATAGTGGTAGATGGCCTATGTGAACGAAGAAGACCCCATGGGGGTCTATGGCCTCAAGTGGTTGGCGACCTTATAGTGGTAGACAACTTATGTGAACGTAAAGGGCCTAATAGTGGTAGGCAGCCTTATAATGGTAAACTACCTATGTAAATGTAGAGGGGCTCATGGTGGTAGGCGACCTCATAGGGATCGACGGTCTCATGGTGGTAGGCGGCCTCATGGTGGTCGACAGCTTCATGATGGTAGGCGGGGTCGACAGCCTCATGATGGTAGGCGGCCTCATGGTAGTTGGCGGCCTTATTGTGGTAAATGGTCTATGTGAATGTAGAGGGCCTCATGGTGGTTAGCGACCTCATGGTGGTAGACGGCCTATGTGAACGTAGAGGACCTCATGGTGGTTGGCGACCTCATGGTGGTAGACGGCTTATGTGAACGTAGAAGGCCTCATGGTGGTAGGCAGTCTCATTGGGGTCGACGGCCTCATGGTGTTTGATGACCTTATGGTAGTAGATGGCATATGTGAACGTAGAAGGCATCACGGGGGTCGATAACTTCATGGTAGTTGGCAGTCTTATAGTGGTAGACGGCCTATATGAACGTAAATGGCCTCATAGTGGTAGACATCGTGTAGAGATAGACGCCTATCATGTGGTGCTCTACGTGGAGTACATATCAAGTAGTTCTCATCTCATCGGCCATCGTTGATAATTATTAATGCCATTATGTATCATCAGACGTCCTTGAAAGGAATTCACTACTTGAAAAGCTGGTTATTAGTTTGGTGAGAAACATTTATTTTATAGATTAGGAAGCAAATATTAAATTTTTTAACATGTTAATTTTTTCTTCAACATTATGATAAGTCTCCAAGGAATATTGTTCCAATTCCTTGGCTAGTCGCTAAGCAATATGATAAGTCTCCGAGGAATATAACTCCAATTCCTTGGCAAGTCACTGAGCCTTCGTGTTTGGCACGCTTTAGGAGGATTGAGTTTCACGTATTCAGTAACACAATAGTGGAAATGCGTCTGATTGAGTACTTTCTAAAGCATGGGATGATGTTGGAAAAGATGGTATTTGTGGAGTACGAAGTATAAATTCAAGTACTAGAGCAATGAAAAAAAATTAAGGGATTCGCTAGATGTTCAAAGTACCCCTTTGTGTTCAAGTTATAGGAAATTTGGATGACACACATTTCTAGTATTCCATAATGATCTGATCTTTATTAGGCATTTAGTCGTATGTGTGCGCTACAAATAAGTCCTTTGTAATAATTTTCCATATCTGTTGTCACAATGTGGGAACGCACACTAAAAAGTGTGTTGTGTATTTTGCTCCAATAGACAAACCCTAATTGAACATAAAGGCTTCAACATTATTGATTGGCTTAAATTGAGCTCTAATTAGATTTTTTTTTTTGGATAAAGGAGGCCTCTAATATTTTATTGATAATCCCTCGCTTGTGACAGATGAATACCATTGTTACAAATAATGAAACTACCAAATCCCAAGAATCAAAACTAAAACATTCTAAAATGAACTTTGTTGTGTGTACAGAACACTATACACACAGAAAATGGACAAAATACACACATGGGTGGGGTCCAATTTTTTTTTGTCAATATTTTATTCATGTGGAGCCCACCTCCCATGTGAGATTTTTGTAAGAAATTCTGGAACACCATTTCTGTACAAATGGTTTTATACTTCTAAAATGGTAAAGCAACTTGACCAAAACGTAAAAGAATTAGGGGTTGTTCTCTTTGTGTTTCAGTTTTATATTTTGAGTTTTGTGTTTTGAGTGTCCATTTTGAGATTGTTGAAAATATGTTTTTTTGGCATTTTGAAAAATTATTTTCAAAAATAAAAAATATGGAAAACCCATTTCTCCTCTCTTCTCTCTGTCATCGCTCTCTCGACAAAGCCCACCGCATAATTGAAAAAATTCAAAATGCATTTTGAAAATTTTGGATTGATTATAACTGAAAACACCCAAAATGTTTTGAGTTTCCTTCAAAAATTTTAACTTGGTTTCAAAAACGCGTTTTCGAAAATAGGAAAGAGAACGTGTTTTCACTGTTTTGAAAAATCGAAAATAGAAAATGGTAAAGAGAACAGACCCTTAATATTCTCTAAGATATGGAAGTTGTCATTTATCTGTACATAAAATAGCTCTAAGGGTAAATGGTAAACTATCATCCATCAAACCATAGCAGCTAATGATCTTTTCTTTGCCAAATGCCAAAAAATCAGCTTCCCTGTGAGACATAAATGAGTATATCATTTATAAACACCTTTAATTGTAGATAATGATGCGTGCTTAATGGATTATTCATTCATATAAAAAATAATTATATTTTGCATGCAATCTAAAAATTGAAGGAATTTGAATCTTATTTTGATTGGTCAAGATAAAAAGATTAAATGTGTCATAATAATGAAATTGCATCATATCCTAAAGTGTTCAAATTATGTTGTAATATTTCTCCTCCGATTTTTTCAACGTAAAAATTAGTTTTGAGGAGTGTCTACGAAGCTTCATATATACATGGACCATTGATGCTTTAATTGTCTAAGTTTTGTGTCGAAATCATGGCCTCAATGGAATTTTAATTTCAAAAATTATAGCTTCTCGTTTGCTTTCGATTTTTGTTATTTGAAATTTGTTCGTTGGTCTGAGCTTTAAAGTAGTTTGGATGGTCACAAGAGTGGAAGGTGTAAAATGGTGGTTTATGTTCGAGGACACAATAGAGCACAAATTCAGGAATGGCTTAAGGTCAAGGCTCTATTCTGAATGTGACTAAGAAAATGAATCAGGTAGTGATCCTTTTAAGCCAGTTCTATTTTGGAGAAAGTTATAATTGTTACACAATCCAAAGAAATAAAGAAAAAGAAGAGGATGCTAGAATTTCATTGATTCTGTATAATGCAATTGAATACAAAAAGATAATTTAAAATAAATACAAAGAGACTATATATAGGCTAAACAAAAAAAACTGAAAAGACTATTATATCCTTAATAAACAATAAAACAAAACCCTATATTTCTTAACAATAGTGTTAGCTATTTATTTTGTAATCTTGAATTGAATTATGGTTTAAATTCTTCTAGTGGATTTCTTTCGAGTTTGGATATTTTTGTTGCACGTAAAATAACATCTGTTCTTTATTAATTTCTCTACGTATGTGCATCACAACTTTCGTTGTGATTGA
>CAIGRB010042805.1:67912-90421 GCA_903798255.1 Fraxinus quadrangulata
TTTTTTTTTTTTTTTTTTTTTTAACAGTAAAAGTTTTGTGGTACACCAATCGATCACCCACACAGATGATCTCAGTTCCTCGACGTGCCATTGTTACGGCAAACCCTAAAAATGTATAATACACTTAGAAAAAACTTCCCAAAAGGAAGGCAAACCCTTCCAAGATATTCTTGAGGATTTTCTTGGAAATCGTGTTTTTCTTCAATGCGGGTGGAGATCTTTGGTAGCAGCCGAGAATTCTCTGCTAAATCCTTAAGGGATTAGGTTGTGAATTCACTCAAAGAAAAAGACACAAAGTTGCTGGAATTAGTGGCAAATGACACTAAAAAAAATATTGGATTTGTTAAGGAGGGTTAAATTCGATGTTGGTTACAAAGTTTCATTTGGGGATGATCAGTGGTGTTTGGATCATTTTTTTGCCTTGTTGAAGCCTTGACATATGTGCAAGAAGAGGTGCTGGGCCAAGAAATTCTTTGGGATCGGGTCGGAAAAGAGAATAATTAGTTGTGCGAATCCACATATGTTTTCATGACAAGAAGAAAAGGTTGACACGTTGATATTAGGCATTCCTCTCCAGTCCTAGAACAAAGTTTCAATCCCTCTCCAGTCCAAATGGCGTCCTAATATTCGCAGTGTTGTTTCTCTGATGTACATGTATACATACATACGTGCTCATATTTTAATCTAAATGAAAGTCAACACTTAATTTTAACCACATATTTTATGGATCGCATAGCTTTTCAATCACTTCTAATGTCTAAACCCCGTGTTGAACATCCATATAAAATGGATTAAATCTCGATTGCACTATGAAACAAAAAATGGTAGCCAAGTTACAAGATTGTTCAATATTACAACAAATCAAGTATATCGAAGACTTATCTTTTCAAACTCTTTTCACCTAGAAATAACAAAAATCATTCAATCCTAGACTGAAAATATACACGAAGGAAGATCTCTCAAAACTCTTCCATATACATCACTCCCATCACAAGTATAACATAAGGATTACAAGATTTAGTGCTTCGAATGAGGTTTTCGAGTAGAGTAGAAACCAGAATATGAAGAACCCTAAGAACGAAGGGCTTTCCCTCTCAAAACCCATCCAGAGTGTATTTTTAGAATGAAGAGTTGCAACCCAAGATTATGTTAAAACAATAGAAACATCCTGAACATCATCTAACGGCTAGAAGTGTGTCAAGTATCTCATCCACTAAAAGAGTTGCATTTTGTGAAATGTGACTTTAGTTCAAATTTTGGAAGCAACCAAGGTTCGAATCCTCAACACATCCACTATAGGCCAATCTTAATTGAATCTAAGACATTGCTATCCTCTATAGCCGTGACTTTGGGCATAAACCTTTCATGTAAGGATCTAAGAATTTTTTTTTTTTTACAATTTTAGGCTCCAAGATTCTCTCACCTAGGTTGAAACTAGAATTTCCTATATCGTTTAGGCTCGCATAAAATTTATCAAAAATTTCATTCTCTTTCATCCTAATCTCTTCAAATCTAGTGGTCAACATTTGCAATTTCGAGTTCTTAACAGCCTGAGTTCCCTCGTGTGTGATCTGTAGAATATCTCAAACCTCTTTGACAGTCTCACACATCGACACTCTTCTAAACTCCTCTGCAGACACAACCATAAACAGGGCATGTAAGGCTTTGCTATTCCATTTACACTCATCTAAGTTCGTTCCAATCCAATTAGCAATGGGAATTGGGATTACTTTATTATTAATTGTAGAACTAGGTACAACCCAACCATTTACTACACTAAGCCAAATACGTTCATCTAGGAATTTTAAAAAGTCTCTCATCCTAACTTTCCAGTATGCATAATTAATTCCGCAAAAAAAAGGAGGTACGGATAGAGACTGACTTATCTAGATAAATTTATAGGTCAGGAATCGAAATTAGGCTCTGATATCAACTGAAATTTACGCAGTTCGACCCAAACTACACCTAAATAGGGGTGAATATGTGTAAATGCAGAATTAAAAATTATAATTAACCAACAATAAGTCACTAATTAATTATCTCTATATGGTTAAGCATACAGTCCAATTATCCTATATTTGAATACCGCAAAATATGAAAACAATAAATAAAGCAGTAAAAAATACGCGGAATGTTCACGGAGAAATCCCAACTAGGTAAAAACTCCGAGCGCTTTGCCAGTCAAAATCCACTATAAACGATCAAACTTACAGTCTGCAAGACAAGATGACGACATGAGCTTTCTGACCTCCTGACTGAAGTTAATACAGTCATCCTGGATTGCGTGCCCATATACCAACTCCTGACTGCAATCTGACAGCCTTCATGGATTGCGCCCTCATGCGCCAACTCCTTGACTGCAATATCAAAGTCTTCATGTATTCTCTAACCCTTGACTTTGTGCATTCGTCTATCTCCTGTGGATTCTTAAAGAACTCCATGTTCCCCAGTAAGTTTGGTATTTGGATTAATAAGAACTGATATTTTCTCCGTCAAGTATAATCAAATCGATGAAGGTTTCAGTCTCTCAATGATTTGGAAGATGAAAATATGAGGGTCTCAAGTTCTCTCTATGTTTCAACCTTGGAATTTACGTTCTGTGGCGTTCTAGTATTTATATGATAGGGTTAGGGTTGAATGAGCCGGATAAAAAGTCTTGAAATCAGAATTAAAAAATTTCTGGCCAACCCTGTCACTCGAGCGAGAGCTCAGCGATGTCGAGCGAGAGCTTGTTGCTCGAACAAGGACCCTGCGATAGTCTAGCCAAAATGTTTCTGTTTCTGCCACTCGAGCGAAGTCCTGGTGACAGTCTAGCCAAATTGCGGTGCCTTTTTGTCCTCTTTTGAAGTTCGAACCCTAGAACCTATACGACTCAAATACGAAAATTACAACATACTCCTTGACTTTTATAACCCATCCAATTTATTCATTTTTGTTCACAAACTTGCCAATTACATCATATACTATCAAAACCTAACAAAATGGATGAATGATAGAGTTTGATGGAGCAAAATTCAGTGACCAATGAGACAATTAATGAAATTCAATGAGTAAAATGGTGACATGTTGCGAAGTTGCAAGTGAAACATTTAAAAATAAAACTTTAAAATGAGCAACAAGTGTTTAAAAATATATTATTTTTAAAAATAAAAATAAGCAACAAGTGCAGAGTTCCGTGAGTAACAAGTGTTTAAAAAAATGTATTATTTAAATAAAACTTTAATGTTTAAAAATTAAAAAAATAAAAATAAATAATTTTTTTTCAAAAAAAAATAAAAAAAATAAATACATAAATACATAAAATAAAAATTCTAAAAATCTAAATTATATAAAACTAAAATTCTAAAAAAATGAAAAAGTAAAAATCCTAAAAAAAAATTCTAAACTTTCTATAAAAATAAGAAATAAAAAAATAAGAAATAAAAATTGTTCAAACTCTTAATGATTATTTACATAAGAATTCTAAAAATATTCTTAATCCACATCATTGATTTTTTTTTTTTTTAATATCTTGAACCAATTATTATTTATTCTTATTTTACTTTTGTACTGAGAAGAAATATTGTAAGATTCATCAACTTTAAAATGTAAATATCAATTGATAATATATTAACATAAATTTATTCTTTATTTATTGAACAATCAAATTTAATGAAGTAAAATGTCATAAAATATTTTCAAATTTGCAAACAAAACATGTTTTCTAATTGTCTATTTAAATCAAATGTATTTTTAGTAATCTTAAAATGGACTCTCAAAACAGAAAACTCAAAAATAAACTCAAAATTCAAAATTGAAGCACAAATCAAAGACAACCCTTAACAATTTGATATTCATTATGAGCAATGTCAAACAACTGAGTCATGGCTAAATGAATGTGACTAGTGCTTACAGGTCGATGCCATTGTCAACACTTTAGTAAAGATATGCAGGCTTCAAATATCTCGCATACACATAAGCTTTTATTAACAACAAAACCAAATATTTCTCTTATATGCAAAGGTAATTTTCTCATAATTTTGTAAAAAGAATTAAGGGTCTGTTTGATAACAATTGTGAAAAATGAGTGGAAAGAAAATGAATTTCAGATAAAATAATTGTCTAAAACTTGTTTTCCAGGGAATTGTTAATTAAGTATGTTTGATTGGTATAATTTTTCACCTGAAAATTTTTAAAATTTTGGATCTTTTTGTGTTCGTTTGACTTTGTTTTACATGAAAATTGTCCATTAAAGTGATAATTTTTTCCATAATTGGTTATAAAATTTGTTTTCAAGAAAATTATTTTTTCATCAAAATTTAATGTTCGTTTGGCTTTGTTTTACATGGAAATTTTCCAATAAAATGATTTTTTTTTAAATTGGTTATAAAATTTGTTCCAATTGCAAATAATAATAAAAAAAGCTGGAATTCCATTTTTCCATCAAAGTGGTGGGAAAAGCAATTCTACAATTTCAAAGAAAATGTGCACGTGTGGACACAAGTGGGAAAACTAATTATATGGCAAAAAAAAGACTATCAAACAATCCAAAACATGGAAAATGAAATTTTTTTTTCATTTTTCATGGAAAACCATGGCTATCAAACATAGCCTAATAATTAAGTTGTATCTGACCGAACAAGTATACCACTTCATCGTCCACCTTCGCCATGATCATGTTTTCAAAGTGTACTTCTCGTTCAAAAAAAGAGTATTCGCTTCAAGTTTGATATGAACATAAAGGCAGAGAAGATAAAGTTTTCGATTGTAGAAAATCTGTCTACATCCTTACCTTCTACATTTTAATCATATTACACAAGATTGCTATTCTACCATCTACTTCAAATATGTTTCATATAGTAGGACCCGTATCAGTAACAAAATTTGCAATCCCACTAGCAACAATCTAAATTTCCAATTACAAAGACTAGTAAATCTTGGAGCATTTCTAGCACCAATTGCTAGTGATAACAGTTAAGTGTCACGTAGGAGAGCAAGCAAAAGTTTCCTCTATCGTGCAAGTAAACAAAAAATATCATCTAAATTTGTTTTATTAATGTCCGACTCATCTCTCCTTTCCATTTTGAATATATATGAAGGAATTTTTTTTATTTCAATGATGTGTGGAATAAATATGTTTTCAAGAATGATATTCAATATCTTACCTTTAAACATTGATTGCCTATATATAGGCATCAATAGTCTTTCACGAAATGGTGCCAAGATCAAATGAAAAGCCACCAAAATTCAAATATCAACAGCCATAAACGGCTATATTTTTTTTTCTATGCGGTCACATACGCCAGACCTATGCGGCCGCACAGTTAATGCAGTCACAGGGCCTTTCAGTTCCGGTATGTGGCTATGCGACAGCATGCCATAATGAACTATGCAATCGCATAGTTAATTATTTTGGCCTCAAAATCCATTTTTTATTCCACAATCAATTTATTAACTTTTGAACAATATTTTCAACATCATCTTCATCCGGTATAAAAATTCCTATTTTGATATCTGGGCTCAGATAGTTTAACCACCTCAGTCTTCAACTCTTCATGCGTATATTCAATCCTACAATTGCAAACATCAAATCGTAAACTCTTCAAAACGAAAAACCGATAATACCAGCTCGGAGAGGGACTTGATGCCATTTCCCTTCTCCATACTCGTCAATGCATTTCCTCAGAAGATTATCGTCTTCTTCAGTACATGCACCTTTCCTTAGCACCCCCACCTGAGTACTCACCGTATCTTGAATGCAAATAAGCATGAGCAGTTCTATGGAATAATTGAATCACTAGCTTAAAATTGTTGCTGTTTATTTGTCATATTTATACTAGGGGAATCTTTAACTTCTGTTCTGGAGTATGAGATTCCATATATATACATCTCATGTGCATATCTGAACCACAGGGATTAGCTAAACTTTACCAAAAAAAGTTTCATAGCAGTCTAGCAAACTGTGTACAGCTGTTGGTAATTTAAAGGGCAGTACTTAGGCGTTTAGCCAACTTAGTGGGATATTTATAAGTAGGCACTATTGGATGGGAAACACTATTTTGATTACTGTTTTAATAACTTTTAACAGAGATGAGACAATGCAGATGAAATCGTCGAAAAAAGCTTCATTTTATTAATGCTATATGTGGTAGTTTATGTACAAAGATTTTACAAGTCATGGAAAAGGAAAAAAATAATTGTAGATCTTAGACATAGGGGGAATTGATTGGGAGAAGAACTTTTGGTGGTAGAATGGATGAGTATCTTCAATAACATGATAAAAATTGAAAGGAATTAAATGGGATAAATTATGGTGAAATCAAATGTCGCGTTGCTTATTCATTTGAACATTTAGATCGTGTTTTGTGTAGATTAAAATTTACTAAAAGTTTCAAGTCAAAATCAACAATTAATTTTAACCAATATGTTTTACGGGATCTTCAACTTTTCAACTACACATTTTATCAAATTTTTATTAAAATTTACTGAAAATCTTATTTAATCTACACCAAAAAGGGTTGTTTACTATGTCATTCGTGTTTCCATTAAATTTTATTATTCAACCTTCTTTAATCAATTTCTTCCGACACATGTAAGTTTAGTTGCGTTCATACTTTCAGTAATTAATTAGGTAAAAAATCTTTGTGGCGACTTTAATTTTCTCGTTACTTCATTATTCGTCGATTTGTACACTTAAAAGTTTGCATAACACGTTTTAATTTTTATTAATATCATTAATTCTAATTGTAATTTTAATTAATTTTTTTTCATATTTCAGGTGCCTTGCCTAGTGAATGCAAGATTCAACAAGCATTGATCTAAAGTTACAAACATTTTGATGTGGATTGAGTTGAACGACACAAACTATGGTTGATTCAACGATTAATGGAGCCAGCTTTGAGGAGATTGTGCTACACAAACATGTTCAAAGACATGTTTAAAACGGGAGAACACGTGTCGACACATGATTGGACAGTTTGAAAAATAAAAAAATAAACAGTCAAACAGATGCTACCAAGTCACTATATCCATCTTTTTCGTATCTTTGAGTCTGTTCAATCATTATTCAACATATTATAAAGCTTACGAGTTGATGGATGAGACGGCCTCCAACAATTATTTGTGGGCCTCGGATGTTATCACGACTTTGACCATACATGTGGCCACCTATCTTAAGTTTTAAATTGTTGGATAGCTCGAGAGTTAACAACTCAAACTTGTAAGTTATGACGAGAAAATCGTGCTAGTGTTGATTGCCAAGTGAAAAGCTCATTTGAAACATCTACAAATGAATATGTTAATTTTTATCGATCGGTAAATGACTAAAAAATAAATAGAATATAAACACTTATAATCATGTTTCAAAATCTTAAAAATATTTCGTTAAACCACACTTGCGCCGTCTTAAAACGACGTCTTCCTTTTCAATCTCAAGTGAATCAACACATCTAAGTTCATGATAAAGACTCACAACTTTGCAAAACCAAGTTGTTTATAATCCAAAGTCGAATGATCAAATTGAAATAAATAAAAGTTGAAGGACCAAAATAAAACAAATCTGTTAATTAGGTGACCTCTATTGAAATTTCCGCGGATTGCCCAGAT
Source organism: Fraxinus quadrangulata (assembly GCA_903798255.1). NCBI lineage: Eukaryota > Viridiplantae > Streptophyta > Magnoliopsida > Lamiales > Oleaceae > Fraxinus > Fraxinus quadrangulata. The sequence goes on from CAIGRB010042805.1 coordinate 75,497, forward strand.
CAGCGCAGTCTTGCTGCGCAAAGTCTTAAACCCCGCGACAGAAAAACAGGCAAAGTTTGATTAATTAATGCAAAATTATTTGCTAACACGCCAGTGATCGTAGATCTACCCGTCTCTTTGCAAGCTCAATTGATGGTCAGTTTTCTTCAAATTTTTCACACGCATTCAGTGTAATCATTTATGTATAAGTACGTGTATTTTATTAATCTGTAATTTCGAACATTGTTGTTCAAACTGTAGGCGAACACATCTCGATTATATTTAACTTGCATTCGGAACACTCTTGAAGCTGCGATGTGCCTGCAGGTGAATTAATTTAATTTTCATTATTTTTGTATCCAAATTTTTTTGTAGAAAATTGAAAATTAGTCAAAACATATATGCTTTTGCCAATTTCAATTTCAATTAAATAATTATTTATTTTCATTTATTCATTTGAATTTCTCTGTTTTCTTCATTTTTTGCAGAATTTTCCTTGTCAAGAAGTTGAAAGGCACAACAAACCGGAAGTAGAATTAAAGTATGTGATGTGTACAGTGTTTATGCTCATCAATGTTAAGGCTTTCCTCTTTTGTTTGACGTTTTAAAATGAATTTATCAAATTAGTCAGGCCAGTGAAATATGAACAAAGGGGAAAATAGAAAAACACACGAGTGTTGTGTCATGTGCAAAAGTTACACGATCCTCCCTAGCATTTGTAGAAAAAACGAAAATTTATTCTCACTTGTCTAGTAATATCTTTTAGTCATTTATGCATATCCATGCTTGACTCTGGAGTGGATAGTAATGCTAATAGATATGCAAATAGCCTCTTATGCATCAGTTGTAAGGCATTGCTCACTAGGAGAGCCTGTTAAATGAGCTTGTAGAACAGTAGAAGCTAATCTGTTGCAGAAAGCCCCTGTCATCCAATGACTGAATAGACATTGCAACTTACCACAATATGATATATGACCTCATTCATATTCTACCACGTTCTCGCACATTCTGGGGTAATTAATATACGAGTTATGCGTAACGTATGTTAAGAGTTAAAAATCCTTGCATTGGTGTGGCATAAATATCACTATGCACATGCACAATACAGGATGCTATAAAAGTTACAATATTTGCATATACAGGCTGTAAGTAAAAGTTGGATGCATTTTCTTATGTGGATTATATGACTCTACCTAGATACATAATATATGCATGTTATTTTTGGATTGATCAATATTTTTTAGCCCTTGTTTGGGCTCCACTATTCCAAAATACATTTTCCCAAAATTTACTTTTTAATCGAGTCCAAACATGGGCTTAATATTTTCATTTCGCGAAGTCAGGGCATTTTTTGGTTGATAGCATCAAATTCAAATATATTCTTGGTCCAGATATAGTATCAGACTATCAGTTACACATGAATGATTTTATAATTTGCATTATAATTTTCAGGACCAGTCCCGAACTTCTACTTAATCCTGTAAGAACTCTTCTTATCTCCATATGCTACATTTTATCTTTCCATACATCATCATTTATATGAGGATTTATAAGTTAAATTTTTAACCTGTAATTGTTCTTTCATATATCTTCTATGTTAGAGAACTTTGATGGGTTCCAATTAAAAATGATCGTTAATGTTAATACCAACCTTTGCAGCCATTTGCTTAAACCAGTTTAGTTAATTGTTATAACAAAAGAACTATAACAAGCCATGAAATTATCAACTTCTATCACAGGCACAAGAAGAGCTTGGATATTTACAAATTTCCTGAACTCATTACACACATATACTGTTCTGTTTACCAAGATGAACAAATAGATTTAGAGGCGCTTGAATTATACAAGATTTTATGGTAGGAAAACTTCATATGCTAATTGTCTTTATATCACACCTTAGTATGTTAATATAAAATGACTTGAAATTGAACTCCTTGACTTTATCTTTCAGGTTAGGGAGAGGTTGGGTATGGCTAGAATAAAGATTAGATGGGATGTAGCTATTAATATCACAATTTGTAAGCCTCGTTTTCCTTAGACGTGACTATTTATACTTGAATTTCATCCAGAGAATGATAATCAAGGAATTAGTGTCTCTATTGTTTGATTGCATTATGACTGCTAGACATCCATTACATAGTCATTTATACTGGTACTTATTTACCCACTCTTCAGTGTTCACATTCCACACACAAGAGCATCTGTCGTCGTGACACCATTTGTATATAAACGACACAAGTATGATGCTTACTAAGAGTTTTAGGCTGGATATAATTTTCATAGGATGTACCTAAGCTGATTGATGGATTTTAGTTACAAGAAGTTTTAGGCAACAGTACTTTACAAATGTAATGGACCTTTTTCTGGTAAACAGTTCAAGGTTACTTTGCACATGATTTCTTTTCGAGTATTAGCTTCATTTATTGCACAATTGTTTTCTTAACACACCTCAATGTAATGAAGGCAAACTTCCTCTAAATCTAATCCTTTGCATTCGAATATTGATCAACTAAAGACGAACTTGGCCCAAATAATTCTAATAGTGTTTTGGGAAACATGATTACTTTGGAAATATGTTAAGAATTGCTACATTATATAAAAAATTCAACTTAATTTAGCGTTAGTGCAAGAGTACAAGTTTCACAGGACTGAAGCATACAGCAAGATCACCTTTCTCGACAATATATTTTCTGCAATTTTTCTGCTAGTGATTCTGTCCAACCATGCATAGAATTAAGTAATTAAGGTTGAAGTTGTGTAGGCTCTTGCTTATGGGCATGCAGGATGGTCGTTTGACTTTGCCTATGTCAAACTCATTATTATTCCTCATGAACTTTGCGACCCAAATCCAAAGTTTGGATGGATATACTGCCCATGGGGTTCAATTTTATTTATTATTATTATTATTTTTTTCTGAACTAGCTTATATTCAAGATAACTTGATGCATTCTGTCGTCACGAGTTTTTTAGGTATGGATAATGAGGAAGGTTTCTAAGAGTTTCCATATGTTGCACAGTTTTCTTATTGAAATCTAGTAATCCACTATTTTTGAATAATGCATTTGAGAAGATTATTGAGGGATGATGTTGGAGTCATGAAATAAGGATTACCAAATACCTGTTGAAGGCGCTCTAAGTCATTTAAGAATTGTTGAGGCCTCAGATACGAGTCTACCTGTATGTTGTCTGAACGATCTAAGTTTGTTTCAATGACATCAATTGCCTTGCTAGGTAGCTGGGCCAAATGGTTGCTTAGGTCATTAATACCTTTTCTCGCTGATGCCTTGAGCGTTCACAAAAGTTAAATGAGAAAAGGGTGATAGACGACTGGTAGTTTGGCAACTTGTTGCCCAAAACTGAAGAGTAAGAATAAAGCACTCAGTTTGTAGTTTGCATCTTTTATCAGGATCTGTTAGTGGGAAATAATGAAGTGAAATACTAATAGTCTGGTGGAACCAACACTGTGAACTTCATCAATTTCCACCTCATCCACCTCAACTTCTAAGTCCTGACTGGAGAGATGATTAGTTAGAGGGAATGATGGAGGATTAAGAAGCAAGAATGTCTTGTATGCATGTTTATACTCGCGTGACAGAGAGCAATGCAAGTGGTTGCGGTCACGTTCTAAATTTCTGAAATTACATTTATAACAACCATCTCTTACTGTGCAAGAAATCAGAGTTTTATGGTCTTTTAAAGCTAACATAATTTCAATGGTTTCTTTCTCCACCCTTATCATCAAAATTGGCTCCCAAAAAGCTTTTTTTGGGCCTTTTGGCTTTGTCTACGAGTTACGATAGAGGCAAATAGTTGGCCTTCAAGGGTCCTAGCGTTTGTTTAATCTACTTTCCTTGAACATGTTATATAATTAAAATTATAGTTCAAACGTAAATGAATTTTTCTATGATTGAACCTTTGTTTGCTAACTTTGTCTAACTTTTCATTGATAGTCATATCTCAGTTAAACACCTAAGACTTATTTGTGAACTGCCATCTCTCAGGTGTTGATCTGTAGAAATGAGGCTGAGAAATGTTTGATAGAAACATCTATAAATTCTCTGCGCATCAGTCTTAAGGTAAATTCCAGTTACTTCTCTATATTGATTGATTTTACTTTTCTTATTTTAACTAGTTCTTCAACTTTATCTCTATGATTTCAGAAAATCTCTGCACTTCACCCTTAATTGTTTCAGCCATAATAATCATGTCATGATGAGAACTTCATGGCTCATATACCTAATTTTAACAATAATAATTACATCTTGCAGTTTTCTGTGACATGTTAATGTGTTGAGTCCATCTATAAATTAAGTTACTTCATCGAAGTCTTATAAAAGATTATTAGGAGCCTGCTTTAAAATACTAGGTGAGATATTTAGTTTTGTCTGTTTCTTGGGAACACCATTATGATATTTCCTGGCAATTGTGTAGGGTGTGGTTGATATAATCTCGGTATATTTTCTTGGGAGAGGGGGTGGGCATGTGATTGTTTCTCTAAAGTGGATTCTAAGGAAGGTCTATGAAGGAGGAAGTCAGAGGAGATGGCTTTAAAATTCAAATGCACAAATGTATTGGAGAAGACTTGACACTGTTAGTTTCATAGAGCCTAAACTGGTGAGAAGAGGTAAGGATTGTCTGGACAAATCTAGCAAGGGACTCTCCAAATCTCAAGTTGGTACATAGCATGTCATTTAGCTAGCGTGTTTATTGGTGACCTTTCTCAAACTAGTTAGATGAGGATACCTAGGACAAGTGTTTCATAGCTGCTTGAAAGCTTTTCCATGAGAAGGATGAAGCCACGAAGACGAAATGCTTGAATAGTGAAACCTCCTTTGATTGGACACTTCGAAGAGGAGAAAGGAGGGTGATGCTTTCAAGGAATTCGGAATACAATTTGGACCACCACTGAAATATGCTGCCTACCCCAACTGTATTCATTTGTGGAGCATCTTCTGAATTACATCTGAAATATTATAGTCAGAACTAATGATACTGATAGTATCCTAGGTATATCCTGTATGATGTTGAGAAAAATGCCACTAAAAATGCTATATAATCAAATTTCTTTCCACTTACAAAGTGCCAGATCTCAAATTATTTATTGTGGGATGTTTATGCCCCCTTGTGCAGTATTTATCAATCTTGAGAGAGTTGTAAGCAAAGCTGCATAAATCAATTTTCTATTTTCTGCCGCCTTTTCAATTCGAGCCTTGAGGTTAGACCTTTCTTACTTGTTGCATAATCATCCATTTGGTGTGAGTATCCTTGGTATATGTCCAAAGTAGTTCCATTGAGCTGATTCCACTCCCTAATATGATTATGTACTCTGTTCAAAATTCATGGGTAGCTGGAATGCTCCACTAGAACTGAAAAATTTATGCCTGTACCTTTTTACTGAAAGGCATGGGGAAAAACCCACAAACAAGACTTGAAATTGTGCTAATAGTACCTATAACCATCCATTAAGAAATTTGTCAGTGTGTGGTCACTGATGTTACACAATCATTCATTCTAGTTGTCCTCAGGCTCATATGAAACTACCGTTACTTTTGTTTCAGTGCTAAAAAATTGAACTCGTGAATGGAAACAAGGTAAGGTCAGACTGAACATAAAAGCATCAAATGAACAATAATGACACGAATTAGGAGGAGAATAAGTGGAGATTTTGTGTAGGCCAGAATCACATCAATGGTTTTTGTGACCTCCAGCTGGGTTGATTGGTACTTTTATTATGGGGTTTATCTTTTGGTCCACTATGGTAAATCAGGATCAAATTTGATAATTTTGTTGATAATGCTCTTTTGTGGCTTGGCATTGAATGTTATTCTCACCAAGTTTCAGAAGTGAAGTCTTTTATAAGCTATCAATGTAAAAAGGTTATGGTGGTTTGACACGGAGGATGTACAGCAAAGGTATTTGCCTGAGAAGCTGAAAGCACAGGCAACCTGGCTATGCTTTTTACCTGCAACATTTGATGCAAGATAAATTTAAAAGAATTCCAATAGCATCTTTCTTAAGAATTGTCTTAAAAGAATATTTGGTAATTTTTATTCTCCGTAATTTCACAAGAACTATCAGTTAAAGCTTATTCCATCCCAGAGTTGGATGTTTTCTTAATGAATGATCTATGAGTTACATTGATCCCCTCAGTTTGACCCTAAGCCTCATGACTGAGCTCAACTTATTATGAAGGATTTTTCAGAGCTCTTGACATCCTTATCGGGCAATGCAGAGCCCTAAAAAATAATACAAAATTGACAAATTTTCATGCCCTTGTGTTCGTATTTTGTTGATGTTATTGGATAGGTAAAGCAGTCAGATGAACTTGAAAACATACTGACGAAGAAGTTCCTTAGATTTTTATCAATGAGAGCAGAAGCATTTCAAGTGTTAAGGAGAAAGCCAGTACAGGTACATATTTTTTTCTTTTTGTTTCAGGCTGATGATTTTCTGACTTCATTTCATACTTTAGAAATAAAAAACACAGAGGTAATAGGAATTGTTACGGAATGTATGGCCTAATTCATCTCTTGCGAAAGAAGAAAGTACACTGACATGAAAAGCAGATGTTACATTGGAGAATCTTCATGGTTTAAGATTCAAATTTCATACTGGACTAAACTTTGTATCAAGTGCACATTGTTTATTCTTCCCTATTCTTTAATTCTGACAAATGACCATTAGCATTATAGGTTGTATTATGTGGCAAAATGAAAATGAGAGATGCCTAGATCAATAAATACGATCTAAATAATGGCTTGCATAAATTATGTTTTTGATCGAAAACAACATTGATATCACCATGTCATCAAAAGGTTTGGTTGTTTCAGATTATGTTTCACTATTGTATGGCCATCACTATGCTTTAACATTCTTCTATGGTCGATATGTCCTCATTGGTTATTTGTAGAAAATTGGAGCTTAATTTCTTTTTGTATGTAGTTTGAAATCCTTTAGTGTGCTAGTAGTTTATAATTATTTAACTTAATTGCTTTTAGAATCACATCGGAAGAAGCTATCCTTGATTATTTGTCAAAAGAAATAGTAGTGAACCACACTAATTTCATTCCAATTCTCTCAAAGGAGCAGGAGAGCTGCCATCAAGCTGCCCCTTTAGAGTGAGGGATAACCTATTTCCTCTTAAAGTAGAATTATGGGCTCTTAGTAATAGGAGTGGGAATGAATGGAGCTCCTAGGACTGTGTTGACTGAAGTCCCTTTGTAGATCAAATCTTGATTTACTGTTTAGTGTCAATTGGCTTATTCGATGCTAGCCCTAAACTTTCACCTATCGGCTATCGTTATCTCAACAAAAGAACCCTTTCTATTAAAGATGATAAAATATTTAGCCCCCTTTCTCCGTTCTCCCATCATTTTGCTATAAAAGGGTTCAAGTAACATGGGGATGTAAAAAGTGGAAATTTTGTAAATACTCAAACACAATTCAACGTGTATTCATCTTTTCTGAGTCTCTCCTCCTTTGCATATTCGGTAATTAGTTCAAATTAAATGAGGAGTCTTTCTCAATCTTGTGCTTGAGATTACTTTGCCTACATTTCCTCACTTCTTTGTTTTCATTGATGCTCCTAGCTCTCAATGTAATGCTAGAAATTATCAAATCCTGGAGTGATTATCTTTTTCAGCATCCTTAAAAAGGAGAGCAGCCATGGTGCTTACACTTTGAACTAGTAGCCGTTAGTCATACTTCTTTTTAAATGAATTGTTGAATCTAAGTATTGGATCTTTAGGTGGGAAGGTGCATGATAAGTTCCTGGACAATTTCTGTATTTCCACAATATTAACAGCTGAACTCAAGGTAATTGAAGCAATTTGAAGAAGAATTCAACTATATTTGATTAGCTAATTATGAATAACAGTAAACGAGGATTCTGTAAGTTTTAACAAGGAATTGAAATGCTGATATTTGGCATTCGAGAGGCCAATTCTCTCCTAAAGATCTACCAATTTCTGCCTGTCATTTCACGTGATTACCCCCTACTATTTATACTGGCTGTCTAACTAACCGAATGACTGTGCATGTGACTGTTTTCTAACTAATTCCCTATTCTGCCCTTGCTCCTTTCTTGCGACTCTGGTATGTCTTGTGGACTGCGGGTCTATCATTACCTTCCCCTATGAGACTCATCTTGTCCTCAAGTTGAAAAGACGGAAACTGTTGTTTAATCATGTCATAAGACTCCCACGTGGCTTCAAGTGGTGGTAGCCCTTTCCATTGTATCAGAACATCCAACCCTCTAATATTACCACCTAAGCCTGGTCGCACCCCCAGCAATGCTTCTGGTTCTGCCAGCATTTCTAACTCCTCACTCAATTGGCTAGGTACTTCTTTTATCGCCTGCACTGCTCCTTCTGCTTTGCGTAGTTGGGAAACATGGAACACGGGATGAATGTTACATGTCGGAGGTAAAATCAATTTATAAGCAACCTGACCAATCTTCTGTCCTACTGTAAATGGACCATAAAACCTCGGTGCTAACTTTTCATTAGGTCGCACTGCTAGAGATTTGCGGCGGTACGGTCGTACTTTCAGATATACCAGGTCCCCCACTGCGAAGTTGACCTCTCTTCGTTTGGAGTCAGTTATGCTCTTCATCTCTGCTTGAGCCCTCAGTAACTGAGCCTTCAGTTCATCTAGAACCTGATCTCGTTCATGGAGTTTCTGTTCTATTGCTAAACAGGTGTAGTCCCCTTGTCAAACTTCAGTAATACCGGTGGTTCGCGCCCGTAAACAACCTGGAAGGGGAGTTGTTTTGCTTGCTGTGTGAAATGACGTGTTATACCATAATTCAGCCCAAGGCAACCAGCTGAACCACGACTTGGGTCGAGAGGAAGCAAAACAGCGAAGATGTGTTTCTAGTGTGCGATTTAGTACCTCGGACTGTCCATTAAACGGAATAATTTCTCCCAGAAATGGCTGATGAATACCTTATCCCTGTCTAACACTATGGAGCGAGGTATCTCATGCAATCTTACCACCTCTTTCACAAAAATTCCTGCCACACTTACTGCTGTAAAAGGATGCTTGAGTCCTATTAAGTGCCCATATTTTCTCAATCGATCCACCACCACCAAAATTTTATCCGTGGTGCCCAATTTCGGTAGACCTTCGATGAAATCCATTGCTATATCTTCCCAAATTTGATTCGGAATAGGAAGTGGCTGTAGTAATCCCCCGGGTGATAAGGCTAGGTATTTGTTTTGCTGGCAAACTGCACACTGTCTTACATAACCCTGAATATCCGCCTTCATACCTTCCCAATAAACGTTGGATGCAATCCGTCTGTATGTTTTCAGGAAACCAGAGTGTCCGCCACTCTTACTATCATGCCCCTCTTGTAACATCATCGGAATCAACCTGGACCCCTTTGGCAAGAATAAACGGCCCTTAAACAGCAGCTGACCATTCACCAATGAAAAATCTGATCTTCTAGATTGGGGTTGCGTGAGTTCCTGAATAATATTCTGGAGTTGTAAATCTGCGCCGACTTCTTCTGCTAAAATATCCAATTGTATGACTGCAGGCACAGATATGGCCATCAGCTCAGTGGAAGAACTGATGCGGGAAAGTGCGTCAGCAGCCTTGTTGTCACTTCCCGGACGGTATTGAACTTCAAATTGATACCCCATCAGTAACTACTTCTGATAATCCAAGTTCACTTCCCTTTGTTCCAACAGAAACTTCAAGCTTTTTTTATCCGTTCTTACAAAGAACTTGTAACCAAGCAGGTAATGCCTCCATTTTTGCACCACAAATACAATTGCCATCAGTTCCCTTTCATAAGCTGATTCGACCTTTCCCTTCGGACTGAGCGCGCGACTGAAGTACGCAATAGGGTGCTGGTCGTGCATTAACACAGCCCTCAAGCTGAAACCCGAAGCATCAGTCTCCACCACGAATGGCTTGTTGAAATTCGGAAGGGCCAGAACTGGGGCTGCCATCATGGCTGTCTTCAGTTTTGAGAATGCCTGCTCTACATCCTCATCCCAAAAAAAGTTATCCTTAAGCAAGCGCTCTGTTAGTGGCCACGCCAATTTACCGTAGTCCTTCACAAAGCATCGGTAGTACCCTGTGAGCCCCAAAAATCCCCTCAACTCCTGTAATGAACGAGGGCCAGGCCAGTCTACCATAGCTTGGATTTTTGACGTGTCGGCTGCCACACCCTGGTGTGAAATGCAATGCCCGAAGTACTCTACTTCCTGCTGGCCAAAACTACACTTCTTGCAGTTGGCATACAACTGATGGTGTCTTAGTATCTGTAAAACTCTCCTCAAATGCTCCATGTGATCCTCCAGACTTTGGCTGAAAACTAATATATCATCGAAAAACACTAGCACAAACCGCCTCAAATGCTCCTTAAATATTTCATTCATGAGAGACTGGAATGTGGCGGGTGCTTTTGTCAATCCGAATGGCATTACCAAGAACTCATAATGCCCTTCGTGTGTCCTAAATGCTGTCTTGGGAATATCCTTTGGTCTGACTCGAATTTGATGATACACAGCCTTAAGATCAAGTTTAGAAAAAATGGTAGCCCCATGTAATTCATCTTGTAGTTCATCGATCATCAGAATGGGAAACTTGTCTGGTATCGTTACTTTGTTCACGGCTCGGTAATCCACCCAAAAACGCCACCCCCCATCTTTTTTTTAACCAACAACACTGGACTGGAGAAAGGGCTGTTACTTGGCCTGATAATTCCTGCAGCTAACATCTCCTTGATCAATCTCTCTATTTCATTTTTTTGAACATGCAGGTAACTGTATGGCCTCACGCTAATTGGGTTCGTCCCGGGTTGCAAATGGATGGCATGGTCCTTGTCTCTTTGTGGGGGCAACCCAAAAGGCTCCTCAAAAATCTCATTGAATTCCTCCAGGACCTCCAACAACCTTGCTGGTGCCTCCTCCTGCTCCTTTCCAAACTCGACTCCCATATTACCTAGTTCGAGTAGTACACCCTCTCCCCCCTCCCTGAAGGCTTTCATCATAGCCTTTAGAGTAACCAAAGTTTTACTCAAGCTGGGATCCCCTTGCAATGTCGTGGTGGTACCCCCGACCTGGAATTTCATTGTAAGTGACCTCCAGTCAACCTTGGTTACCCCCAACGATGATAACCATTTCATCCCCAAAATCACGTCAGAGCTGCCCAAAGTCTAAAGGAAGGAAATCCTCAACTACATCAATATTCTGGAGGGATAAGAGTACCCCCGGCACACCCCCGCACCTTGCACCGCCACCCCTGTTCCCGTGACCACCTCATATCCGGCGGTATCCGTTCTCTTCAAGTCTAATTTCTGGACTAACTCAGCTGAAATGAAATTGTGGCTGGCCCCACAATCAATTAGTACCACCACACCCTGCCCGGAAATCACTCCAATTTTCATGGTTTGCAGTGGTGTGAGCCCCACCACAGAATTCATGGATAACTCTACCACTTCTCCGGTAATTATTTGCTCATTTCTCCCTTGTTCTTCCTTCATCTCTTCCGTTTCCCATCCTTCCTCTAGCTCCTCATCATAAACCAGCATAACTTGCAGCTCTTTCTTCTTACACTTATGTCTAACAAAATTTTTTTGTCACAGCGGAAGCACAGTCCCCTCTCACGCTTGCTCTTGAATTCGGCTTCACTGAGTTTTTTAAACTTTGGAGCAGCATCGCCTGGGAACGTAGCGTTTCTGGTTCCCAGGCGTGGTGCCTCTCGCGTAAGGGTTGGGGTGTTTTGGGTGGAGTGAATTGATTGAATCATCTGTCGGAATGGAGGGTTTTGCCAATTTGGGTTGGGAACTGATTTATTCCTTATTGGGTCAGTTCTACTAAATCGGGCCTGCCACCTTCTTCCCCTTACCTCTGGTCTCCAATTTTCTCCTGCCCCCCCACTTCCGGCTCGAGTGCTTGTCTCCACCCCTGGAGAGTTTTCAGAAAGTAAGGTATACCCTGATTCCCTTCCTCCTTCAACCCCTTTGCTCTTTCTCTTTTTCCCCTTCCTCCCATTTCGATCTCATGAAGGTAAACTGCTCTAGTATGAGGGACATGTTTTTCTTGATATTCTGGACTCTCTGTATTTCCAGCTGCATCCTATCAACCCTAGACTGCAACCCCTCCATTTGTTCCTGCATTTTCCGGTGAACCCCTTCCAAATCCCCTACTCGATCCGATAAATTCACCATCCCGATCGTAGTGCTCTGATACCAATGATAAGTTCCTGGACAATTTCTGTATTTCCACAATATTAACAGCTGAACTCAAGGTAATTGAAGCAATTTGAAGAAGAATTCAACTATATTTGATTAGCTAATTATGAATAACAGTAAACAAGGATTCTGTAAGTTTTAACAAGGATTTGAAATGCTGATATTTGGCATTCAAGAGGCCAATTCTCTCCTAAGATCTACCAATTTCTGCCTGTCATTTCACTTGATTACCCCTACTTTTTATACTGGCTGTCTAACTAACCGAATGACTGTGAATGTGACTGTTTTCTAACTAATTCCCTATTCTGCCCTTGCTCCTTTCTTACGCCTCTGGTATGTCTTGTGGACTGCGGGTCTATCAGTGCATCCACATCCGGCTGAGTTTCAAAGTATTGTAGATTTTTTTATTTTTTTTTAAAGAAATTGCATTTCTCCTTGAGAAAATTAGACACCCATGCATCAAAATTCTTCAAAATATGTGAAGTTCCCTCCCTAACAGAGGCTGCTCCAACCTGTTGCTGCCCAACCTCAAATCTGGGATCTTTGTCTGGCTCAATCATCACTTCCAGTGTATGTCCACAAGACGTTGGAATATCATTAAGATAATCAGTTATATTCTTATCATATCCAATAGGTACCATATAAAGAATTGTAATATCATAAAGTGTTGATCTGAATTTTTAAGAACGCTGTAATTTTCTAATTTGTTTTGATTATAGTGTTCATCACCATCACACTTTTAAGAGAGCATAAATTTTACACTTTTCAATGGTGTAATTTTTTCAGGGTTATGACATTAGTTTTCTCATAACTAATTATCACATCATCACCATCACACTTTTAAGAGGGCATATATTTTACACTTTCAATGGTGTAATTTTTTCAGGGGTATGACATAAGTTATCTCATAACTAATTATCACTGTGAAGAGATGCAGAAGCAGAAACTTATAGATTTTATTGTGCAGTTCATGGAGGTAAGCTTTTAGTTTGGTGCAATTACCTCTCTAATTTGCAAATATGCTTGGATAGAGATTCTTTTTTCAATGCATATTTTACAAAATATGAGCAATAAAGAAATTGAAAAAGTAAGAAGATGGTAATATGGAGCCTCAAGTTTCCCTTTGTGTAATGAAGCTAAATATGTATCATTAGGTATCTTCACTGGAGGAATCATGATTGTCACCTAAAGGACAATCATTTCATTGCCTTAAAATTGGGTAGAGAAAACTTGTACAACTTATGATAATTATTGAACACAAAGGATCAGAACATTTACTGTTTAGTAGATGCCATTCCTCATTAAGTCGATGACTTGAACTCTGTTTACCTGTCTTTGTTGCAAAGTTTTTTCCTTTTTTTTTTCTGATTAAATATCCAAGTTAATTTGGAGATAGCAAGAAAACTGTCTACCAAACGTGATACCGGTCTTTTTTCCTTCACAGAGCATTGAGTATTCTATGATCTCTTTCTTCTTGTTTTCATCATGCAAGCTTTTTGTTAAAAGTGCATTGCTATTTCATTTTAACGGTATGCTCAAAAGGTATTGAAATTTTAATTTGCTGCATAATATCCTTTGAAGTGACATAAGACTGACTGTATCTACAATGGCCCTAAAGCCCTCTGATCACCTAATTAAACCAATTATTCGAAAGTGCTTTTTGACATCTGAATTATGTGAATAAGTAGTATCCACAAGGCGTGATCCTCTGATCTTGAACCTCATATCTTGAAGTATATATAGGCTTCTATTTGGCACAGTAGGATCTCATTTCTCTTTTGTTGGCATAATATTGTTAAGTAGGTAATTGAATTTGGGTCCCTTTAATCATCTCCTTTCTTTCTTTGAATGGCAGGATATTGATAAAGAGATAAGTGAATTAAAATTATCCGTGAACACAAGAGGGAGGTTGGTTGCTACAGAGTTTCTGAAGCAATTCATCTGAAGACATGGTATCTTCTCCTATTTCACAAGTTTCAGTAATGTTCTTGAGAATATTACGAGAAGATATGAAATGTTTGGTAGCGTAGCATAATCCGGGAAATGAAGTTCTTGAGAGTCGAGACATGGAGCTAATAAATCTGGTCGTGTAAATTGAATACATTTTAGTTTATAGGTTTTCATTCACATACATTGAACGGAAGTTTCACACAGCTTGTGATTCATAGATTTGAATTGCTGCTGTTGTCAAGTCTGCTTGAAATGCCCAAGTTGGAACACAGTTATTCCTATTCTACCTTGCCAAAAATGAATAATGTTCTGGCTTTTTTAATTTTTAATTTTATATATCAAACTCCATTTTTTTTTTATGGATTAGTAAGAATATAAAATGATTTGGCTTCCATTTTTCGAGGACTTATTTTTTCAAAATTCATTTTCAATTATATATTCTCCCGTAAAATAATTTTACACGTAAATTTTAAAAAAAAATTATTTTTCAATCGTACATTCTTCAATAAAATATTATTTTAAAATACATTTTGACTCAAAAATGAGGCTCAAACGGAACGGGGCATAATAACTATTTTAGATAAAAAAAAAAAAAAAAAAATGTTAGCATATAAACAGAAAATCTTAACTAGGAAAGAAAAAATAAAGATAGAAAAATATTATTCAGTAATAGTTTCAAATTTACTAAAAATTAAATTATATAAACAAAAATCTTAAAAAGTAAATTAATTTTCCCAAATTTATTTTCAACTATACATATTTCAATTAAAATAATTTTATATATAATT
>CAIGRB010042805.1:98172-113171 GCA_903798255.1 Fraxinus quadrangulata
TTCAACATAAGTTCTAGTGAGAATTTTTCAGCTATAAAATGATTTTGGGTTCCATAGAATGGTACTTTGCTATGGTTTCTCTATCTCTATACGGTTTCAAGAAGTTATTGAAGTGGCTTCTTCGTCTTTATATTCGTGTTATTTTACTTTTAAATTTTTGGATGCAATGTGTTCGTTCTTTGAAAGCTCACACTTAAAATGGCACACTGGCACCACATTTGGCAAATGTTTTCTACTATTTATAACGTAAAAAATAATAATAATAAAATAAAATAAAGCCCATCAACCCCTCTATATAGCTTACAACCTTACACATCCATTTTGATACGTAAACCACATTGACAAGAAAATAAAAGGGCAAAAAAAAAAACACTTACAGCCGCTGCAAGGTGGCATGATATAGCATGCTGCCAATGCCTAGAATCATATTTGATATGTGAAGGACGCTAAACCTTTTCTCAAAACGTTGTCTCAAGGAGTTCACGAGACCAATCGAAGCCAAAATAATGCACAGGACATTAGAGATGGTATTGAAAAATTCGGCAATATAGGAAGAATGAACATAATTTGGCTCACACCACTCATGCGTAGATGTGACGGGCCCCCAAAAGCTTGATATTCCATCTTCCATTCTTCAATGTATAGACCTCAAATGAAATTGTTCTATGAAAGAACTTATCAAGATTTGTTGATTTCAGATCCTGCAACTAAGAGCATATGTGAATATCTGCACGTTAACTATCGATGGGATTTAAATCTGCTACCATCATCCTACAGCGAATCAAAGAAAAGATATTTGAAATCATTAGTAGATGCTGACTGGGAAATTAAATATTGCACAGTCGTAGGGGCCTGATCTATTAGCTCAATGAAGCTTCAGCTAGAAATAAAAAGGCTAGTCCTAGTAGAAGTGGTAGTCTGGTAGAATAATTCCAAGTATTTCAGCTGGAACAGCTACTTACATTTTCGGCTGAGTATGGGAACTTATACAGTTTCACATTTCATAACTAAGTTTCAAATCTAGAGTGATAATATTTTGGTCGACAATTTTAAACTTTTACATTTTTTCAATAAAGGAGCTACATACAAAAATAAATAAATATATATGCTCTGATCTAGAACGTGAGACAAATCACTGAAGAAGCTACCCTGAATATGAAGACGGTCTTAGCTTCAAGTTTATATGAATAGCTAGACCAATGTTTAAAAGGCGTCAATGGGTACTGACGTGTTTTTTCTTTGTAAGGTGAGTAAGCCTCGAGGCATTTTGAGGCATAAGCCTAACCGTAAGCCAAAAAAATGTCAAAAAGTTATTAATAAGCATATAATAAATCATAAACAATCTTCAAAATTGATAATAGATCAATTTAAAGTGTGTAAACAAATAAAAGAAAAATCTATAAAATAACAAAAAATAAGGGTATGTTTGAGCCACATTATTTTGAAATAATGTATTTTGAAATAGTAGATTGATGGCGAATATGTGGTTGAAAAAGAAGGAAAAGTTATTAATGTGATGGAATTATTGCAGAATGTGGGTTGAAAATAAGTAGACGAATGAGAATGGAAAAAAAATGTAAATCAAACAGGGGCTAAATTATTACTTTAGTTGGTGGGCCAATGTCCTATTCTCAAAGTTTTTTAATGTTTTAACGGGGCAATGTGATACTTCCAAACTGGGTAAATTAGATTTTTAAACGTTTCCTGGGCCCATACCTAAAGCAAAATAAATAAGTATGGAGAATGAAGAAATGCATGCCTCATAAGCCTTTAGACGGTGCTGTGAAGAGTGTGCCTCACTCAACCGAGGCATACCCTCCAAAAACTGCCTCCTAGTTAGCACATTTGAGCTTTTTTCGTTCACCTCATTATGAGGCGGGCCTCAATCGGGATTTTTCAAATCATGAGCTAGACACAGTGAGACATCAGGCTTCCAGACTGCGGGTAGAAAGAGAATGATGCTTTTTTCACATGAGATTGAAAAATCAATGCATTGATCATGAGTAGGTCCAAGATATCAGCAACATAGCATCAGTTTGAGCCCCATTTTTTGCCAACAATGCATTTTGGAATAGTATTTTGTTGGAGAATATGTGGTTAAAAAATAAGAAAAAAATTTGGGTTTACATGTGATATTATTTTATTGAAAAGTGTAGTTAAAAATAAGAGAGAGAGAGAGAGAGAGATTTATTTTGGAAATAATGGGTACCGAACAAGGGCATAATTTGGCCAAACCGGATAATTTGGATTATAAATGCATATGCCACTGAAATTAGAAATTATCTCAATTCTCCACAAATATAGGCAAGAACACAATGGTATGATGCAAATACAACACAAAACCATCATTTTGTTGCACAAAATTTATGGAATAATTAAGCTAGTACTCATCAAACATGTCAAATAGAAATAAAAAATCCAAAACCAACATTTGAATCCTAACCTCAATTTCTTTGACATAAGTTAATGTCTCTATCATGGCTAACTTGTTTACTTTTGGGCTTGTATTATTAGTGGGCTAGCCCAAGCCCTTTAATTTTAGGGTGGTTGTTTTGTTGTATATATGGTTGTATTGATAGCTTTGGAGGAAAACGTTGGAATTGAATTGAACTGTGGCTTGCAGCCCGTTTTTCTCCCCTCTTCTTCCCCGTCACCTTCTTGCTGTTTCTTCTCTAGTCTTCTTTCTTCTTCTTCTATGGTCTTCTTCTGCTTCTGCTTTCTATGCTGTTTTTTTATCTGTTTCCTCTTCTTATTTTCCCATTTTCCCCTTCCCCATTCTATTTTATCTTTTATTGGTTACTAATTCAGCTAATTTCAGCTGGAAATCTCTATTTTCTGAGCTGTTGGATTTCATTCATCTCTCAGGCTGTACTGAGGTTGCAGGTGGAGTCAGCTCGTGACAAATGGTATCAGAGCGGCAACGTGATCTGGGTATGGCTGAAACTAGAAGCAAATCAAATTAAGATTATCTGAAAAGGTTAGACGGAGAAGTGTTAGACTTGGGTATGGTTACAAAATCATGGGAGGAAAAGTTGAAAGTCATTTGCACTAAGCATGACGAGATTGAGCAATTGATGGGGGAAATAAACACTAAATATGATTCTATCGTATATATGATGACTCACATAAATGGAAGTAGGGCAAACCATAAGGAGAAACAAGTTGAGGGTTACGGTACTCCATCTCAAATCAGCAGTGGTAGTCCTATTGGAAGTGACCATCACTTTGGAAACACTAGTGGAGCTAGAGAGGTTAGGATGAATGCCAAATTACCCAAAATAGCTTTTCCTTATTTTGTAGGAGAAAGACCTACAGAATGGCAGATGGAAGCCAGAAACTACTGCCAACTCCATCCATCAAATTTCTGATGAACTAAGGCTACGAATGGTTGAGAAGTACTTGGAAGGGAAAGCTTATATATGGTTTTATGAATTCATTGCCAATCACCCTGGAGCAAATTGGAGTTTGTTTTCTGATGAGCTTTGCAGAAGGTTTTCAGAAACTATTGAGAAAGAAGTGGTTGAGACATTTAGCAAAATTAAACAACTGGGACCAAATGAAGATAAAGACTATGAGTCTAAAGGAGAATCGGGAGGTGACGAGATCATGGAGATATCCATGAAGGCATTAGTTGGGAGGTGGCAACACCAAACCAGTAGAGTTCCTGGAGTGATCAAAGGGAGGAAAGTCTCCATACTCATTGACAGTGGGAGTACCCATAGTTTTGTTGAGGAAAAGTTAGCTAAAGAACTGAAATATGTCACCGATGAAACTAGCAAAGTGATAGTGAAAGTAGCCAATGGTGATAAACTGGAGAGTAACGCCTTATGTCAGCCAATGGCTTGGGAGATGCAAAACTGGGAATTTCAGTTCAAATTCAGAACCTTAAGTTGGCTGGAAGTGACATGGTGTTAGGGGTAAATTGGATGTGCCAATTTGGTCCTGTTACATTTGATTTTGCACAAGGGTGCATCCAGTTCAAGAGAAATGGTGAAGTGATAGAATTGAAGGGTTGAATGTTTGAATATCCTGCCAAGATGATGGGGATTAAGGAGATGGAAAGAATATTTAGAAAGGATCCTTATGGGATAGTTGGACAATTATACCATATCAAGGAGGAGAAGGGTGAGGATATGCCTGAACAAGTGTTAGAGGTCATTAAAAGATTTCCATTGATGTTTGAAGAGCCAACAAGGTTACCTCCTCCTAGGTCACAAGACCACCATATTCCATTGAAGGAGGGAGAACAACCATTCAGAATAAGACCTTATAGATCCCCTTCTACTCAGAAATCAGAACGTGAGAAGTTAATTAAAGAAGTGCTGGTTGAAGGTGGTGTAGATAATGTTAACCAGGCATATGCTACCTTGCACTACCTGCTTAATCCAAGGGTGGTGAAGAGAATGAGGTAGTTGCTAACAACATACGAAGAAGGCATCTCGACTTTAAACCTTGAGGACAGGTTAATTTAAGGGGAAGGGATGTCATGGATAACTTGGTTCATTTAGTTTTGAGCTTGTATTATTAGTGGGCTAGCCGAAGCTCTTTAATTTTAGGGTGGTTGTTTTGTTGTATATATGGTTGTATTGATAGCTTTGGAGGGGAACGTTGGAATTGAATTGAACTGTGGCTTGCAGCCCCTTTTTCTCCCCTCTTCTTCCCCGTCTCCTTCTTGTTCTTTCTTCTCTAGTCTTTTTTCTTCTTCTTCTCCGGTCTTAATCTGCTACTGCTTTCTATGCTGTTTCTTTATTGTTTCCTCTTCTTATTTTCCCATTTTCCCCTTCCCCATTCTATTTTATCTTTTATTGGTTACTAATTCAGCCGATTTCAGCTAGAAATCTCTATTTTCTGAGCTGCTGGATTTCATCCATCTCTCCTTCAAGACTGTACTGAGGTTGCAGGTGGAGTCAGCTCGTGACAGTCTCCTTCCTGTTATCAAGGTCATCTATCTTTACAACCAATTCTGGTCTCTAGAAAAGTTGGCATATCCAATGCTCAACTTGGAGAAAAAGGACATCAATGTGTGAAAAATAGCATTTAATGGCATGCATTACTTGTGTTGACTTCCACATGGAAGGACAGAGGAGTATCTGTTGCTGAACACTCATAAGGAATCATATAGGAAGACAAAAATTCGCACATATTCGCAACAGATCATTTTCAATACATTTATGACATAAAATAAAGTAACTGTCGCTTTTCTGCTTTTCTGCAGTAGAAAACCATAAACAATCATGCATTGTGATATTGAAGAGCTAACATATGAACATAATCAAACCCCTATTATATTTCCTTTTCAGCGCAATAACCAAGAATTTCTATAGAAACAATAGTATTGCATATTTTGAAGCTTTCTTGACTAAATATAAATTACATCCAAAGAAATTCAACTCTTTCCAGAAGACTATCTCATGTCAAAAATGTGTGTGAAAGTGCATGTACGCCAGAAGTCAATATAGCCTTCAAAAGCTCACATGTTATATACTCCATCAAAGCATTCTTATCATCTATATTGGCTTCAAATAAGTTAAAGAAAAATCCTCACATCCTTTATCTTAAAATCACCACACAATTTAAACAAATAACTATTCTATTACTGCTATTGTAGACAAACTTTTACATAAGCAACTCTAGTGTAATGTAGAAATCTACAACACGAACATTTATTATCCTTGATGTGAAATGTTTCCATTTCAAATGCTCCAGGAAACAATAAATTATCTGAAGTATAGGTTCCGAATATTTGAAAATAAGCATTGAACCTCCAAATCACTTAAAGAACCAACTATTGGTCAAAAAATAGAAACACTGTGATGATGCTAAGCTATTGAACAATTCCCAAAAACCGAAAAATGAAAAAAGAAACCCTAACATAAACATACGCTTTAAATTTGAATTCAATGCTCATTAATTAGGAAAAATAACACAATACGCATCAGCCACAGATTGATTTCTGTATTACTCCCAACATTACTCCCAACAAACAACCAGTAGCCAAATAGCGCGCACAAACGGACAAGTAATTAACACATTAACATACATTGAGAAAAACAATAATACACAGACATGGAAACGCGCAGCCTATACCTTCCAAATTCAGATCTGTATAGCGCCAAGTCCACGCACATGAAGCTTTCAATTTCCACGCATAATTATAAAATGGGAAAATGTGAATTTCAATAGGGTTTGAAATGCTTTTTCGAATTCGGATTCCTTACAGCCAGTTAAGACAATTCGATGGTTTAGTTCTCACGTGTATGATGGGTTCACGTGTGAGAAATAATAACGGTTGGGGTGGGATTGTCTGAGTTAAATTTTCACTTGTCACTGAAGTTTATATCATATTACGACTTATTCAATGAATTTTATCAATTATCTCATTAACTGTTGAACTTTGATCCATCCAACTCCGTTGCTCGCCCAATGAAAACTGTTAATAGATGAGCTTACGTGGATGATTGTAAGATAATATTGCAATTTAAATTACTACAAGTAATAAGTCATTTGCCAAATCAGCTTCCACGTCTCCAAACAAGCCTTACCAAAGGACAGCACGACTTTGGAACTAAAACAAAACCCAAACCCTTGTGAAATCAATTTCGTCCATATAAATGTCGCAATCCCCAATTTAATTTTATGAACCATAACTCCCAAAATCAATTCAATAGGTGCGAAGAGTTTAAGAAAACTCAAAGGATACAGTATTCAAGTCTTTATTGGAGAGCTACCGTCATTTGAACTTCATTGAAGGTAAATTTTTCCGCAATTGAAATCTAAAACCCCCAAGATTTGTCTCCCCAAACCGTCTGATTTTACGATTTTTGGTTGATTTGTGAAGTGTACTTATCATTTCTAGTGAACTATTACGAATTTTTTAGATTTTTCAGACATTCTAATTTTTTTTCAAAGATTTATCAAAATCTACAAACTAATGAATTTCAGCACGATCATATTCGTCGGTGAGTTTTAGTCTATGCTTTGTTGTAAAGTATCGATTTAGTTAAGTCGTGTCTGAAGAAATGATGAAGTCGTGTTTGGTTAAATGAATTTTAGTTTTGCTGATGTGGAAGCTAAGTTGGGACTTGAAACACCACTTGGAAGGATTTAACCGGCCAAATCATCTTACCGTCATCCACGTAGGCTCCTCTATTGACGATTTTCATCAGGTGAGTGACGGAGTTGGACAGATCAAAGTTCAGTAGCCAATGAGACTATTGATGAAGTTCAATGAGTAAGTCATGACATTGCATAAAGTTCAGTGGCTGATGAAACATGTAACTCGATTGTCCCAATAATTTTTGTTATATTGCTCGTTGAAATTAAAATGTTTTGACTTTTGGTCGTTGAGCTCGTTCAAATGTTGGATATTAGTCACTAACATAACATTCATTTCAAATTTCTAACGAAATTGATGATGTCATTACTAAATTGCCGTGTAAGAAAGCATCTTTCATTGTTCACTAAACTTTGGAAAATGTTTCAATTGCTCACTCTACTTTGGAAAATGTTTTCGATTGCTCACTGAACTTTGAGGTTGTCGGATTTCTGTCACTAAACTTATAAAAATGATGTTGACATGTTGATCACGGAAAAATATGTACCGCAAGTGCACGTGTCTAGGTTGTTGATTCCACAAGGAATAATTATTCAATACACAATAGTTAAATTTAATTTTAACAACAAAATACGTAATAAATTTGATTTTTTTTAAATGATGAAAATAGCTTAGAATTTTACGAAAATAAGGAAAAGATCAAATAATAAAATTAAGGAAAGATTTTATGTATGTGATCTTTCCGTTATTTTGCCAGATGGAGAGTGCAAGCAGCTTAAAATGAAAATTAAGGGAGTACTCAAATTTCAATCTAATTTTTTGTAGATTTAAAAAATCTAATGTATTTTATCAGACTTTTTTAAAACTTTAAAAAAATTTGAGATATTTTATACAGACTTTTTAAAATCATGGTGTATTAAATCAATATCAATTTCTCTTATAAAATCCTTCACATACTAATTTTTTTTAAAAAAATACAAATACAAAATCTCATAAAAAATTCTTTCATTCACCCAAATTTTCTTTCACTATGTAATATTACTCTTTCCTAGTTCATTCGACGAATCTTGAATATACAAAAATTAATTGTTTTTTGCTCTATTCCACATGTTATTACCATTACTACTCTCTCTCTCTCTCTCTCTCTCTCTCTTCATTTTCTCGTTTTTCATATGAAAAAATCATTTGTAAACTGAAATTCTTCCAGACGGCAATGTCTGCCTTGCATTTTTCTCCATAGGTCGAGTTGTGCCTGGCCATACATAAATGACTTATATTGAGCCCTTTAAAGGCAGGTCGTCCAAACCCGATTAACTCGATTTACATCTAATCATCTAATCAGAACCGATTTAATAGTTCAATTTTTTATGAAAGCGATGAAAAATAACAACATTAGCATTTTACAAGCATGGTGAAGCGAAAGGACGATACAGTACTTGCATTCTGAGAGCGAATCGAGAATGCTATCTCACATTCATGATGAGGATACCTGCTTTAACGTATTGGCAATCTCTTCTACTGTTGCCTCTCCATTCACGTAAGTCAGAAGAGGACTGTCTTTTGGAACTATATCGTCTCTCAGGTAGCTTCCTGCTGTTTTGAGCAATTCCTCGGAACCTTTCTCCACGACCCCTTTCAGAATAATGGTTTTATAGGTCCCAGAAATCAATTCTTCGTAATCTGTGTCTCCAGTTTCACCAAGTATCACGTACATATTTGCTAAGTTCAACCGCCACCGGACAAAAAAGTACCTATAGATAACGTTAATGGGGAGGAGAAACAACAATCAAAATCCAAGAACTTGATAAGATCTGATTCTATTAAGAAATTAATGCATGAACATTTAACATTACTTTCGTGTTTGGTGATGTGATGGGACAGTAATGAAAATGAAAAAGAAGCTAAAATATTGTCTAGTACTATAAAGGAAAAATGCCTCGAAAGAATAAACGGTTAAAATTTCAACTCAAGTAAACCATTCGGAGGACACATACCATATGAGAGAATATGCGAATGAAGAATTCAATTATTTGTAATATTAAAATGCCCCTTAAACCGTAAAATTCTACCTGAGAGCCTGTGAGCGAGATGCAAGGAGAGGAATAGCTTGCATTCTTGTGGAGTTTCTGCAATACATCAAATGGCAACGTAGTCCTCGAATTCTAAGCTTCTGCCTCATATATCATCCACTTTTTTGCCTGCAAAATTATATATTATCCAACTTAAAAGCTAATCTACCAAAAATCACAACTATTCAAGTTCATATTCCTGTTTCCTAAAACTTATTGGCGTGTATGGTAGGGAGGATAGGGATAGTATTGGACAATATCAAGAAAAAAAGTTAAAATCTTGCTTGTTTTACATTCTCGTCCTATCCAATACTAGGTATCAAAGATGTACTATATTTACCTTATTGGAATCCTTTATTAAATAGGACAGGCAATGACAATTGCTAGATTTGGCATCTTCTTTAGTAACAGCACCAGATTTGACACCATTTACTGACGTATTCATTAGTTTCCAAATGGTCTTCTTCAAACCATCTGAACCCCAACGATAATCAATATGTGATGTATAATCTGGATCCGGACAAGGCTTTCCACCGTCTTCAGGCTAATACACTTCACTACCACTACTACAGATTAAAGCATCAAAATCATTTACTTTAATATTCCCTGACTTCAAAAACTCAGTCAATTCTGATATAGGCATAGCTGTCGATACTGCAAATCCCGATAATCTTGCATTTTGTGCATCTATTTTAATGGCCTTAAACATATTTTGTATTATATGAATCATCTTTTTTTCAGGTGCTCCATTGATATCATAGCAATCAAGTGCTATAATGATCAATTTACTGCACCTCCTCAACATTGGATATTTGCTTGAGATATTGTCAGTTGGTGGCATCCCGTCAACTTTGTAATCTTGTGTACCCTTTTCTAGCCTTTTCATTTTACTCACGACGAGCTTAACTCGATCTTGCACATCAGGATTGTTCCCAATTGCAGCCACATCAGGTGATTCATATAGCGGTGTTTTCTCTCCATCAATGGATAGCCTTAGAGACATATCCTGCACGTCTTTAAGTGAATCATTCAGGCATTCTTCTGTTGCCAGATCATCTGCTGAGGTGTCAGTTTACCACTGCAGGTGCCTCATCCGACGTGATGCAACCCTTGTCAAGTACGTTCGGCAATGTTTAGGCCATGAAAACAGATGTATGTTCTTCAAGCCATTCCTTCTGCACTCATTCCACAAGTTCTTTTCCGACACTAGATTCAGCAGTGCATCAGCTATTGCTTGCTGATCATGAGGGTCTACAAGAACTCAAGAAGTCCATTATTTATTGCCTACATTACGTAAGAAAATTGGTCAAATGACAATTTTTACATTTTTATTTTACCATTCTTTTCCACTTTATATAATTCCTACTGTAGGTCCAAGATTCAGTTCCAAAGCACACACAAAAACAAGATTTCACAAAGTATTTAAAAAGAACACAAAGATTTTTCGGCCAGAAGCCCTGGAGGTTCAACGACCGCTTCTAATGCTTAGTCCCCCGTTGAGCATCCATAAGGATTAAGCTCGAATCCACTAACAAGATTTCACAAAGTATTTAAAAAGAACACAAAGATTTTTCGGCCAGAGGCCCCGGAGGTTCAACGACCGCTTCTAACGCTTAGTCCCCCGTTGAGCATCCATAAGGATTAAGCTCGAATCCACTATACCGACCCAAAAAGGGGCAAAGTTACAATTACAGGAACACAAAGTTCTCAAGCCAACAATACAACACAGATCTCTCAATGGGTTAACTCACACAAGAGTTTTCTTCCCTTTTTCTCTCTAAAAACACACAGAGTATTTCAGAGAAAACTACAGATCGAGAGAAGAGATGAACAGCCCGCAGCCAGTAAGAGAAAAACGTATAAAATGAATTCCTCTAACCCTAAAGAAGAATACACACTTATTTAGACGACACCACAGATCCAACGGCAGTAAGCGTGCCACATGTCATTAATCTAACGGATCCAACTAAAACAGAAAGCGTGTTTTCTTCACGGGTCATCCATTTGAGCCGAGTTAAGTGGGCCAGTTGCATGAGGTTAACGGACTTCACAAAATCAGCAACCCAATCTTACACCTACAAAAATGATCAAAGAGAGCTAGTCATCTTCATTACAACCGTCTCATATAAAATGCATAAGCTCTTAGAGGGGGACCACTTTTATTTTATTAAACCTTTAACACACCCCCTCATGTGCAAGTCGGATTCATTTTTCCATCAAAGGCCTAAAACTTGCTGAATTGTTATAAATGAGTGATAACAAGACTCAAAACCAGTATCTTTAGTGGCTCTAATTTCATATTGAAATACTTCATCTAAGAACTTAAGAAAGGGATTAGATGCCTCAAGATATGTATAGTTCAACAAGGAGTTACTTTACCCGATGAATATCGACTGGACCACCATTCTTAGTTGCCACCATTGGGAGTCCGTGCGCTGCAACCTAAAGTATTCCAGACTCGGATATGAAAAACTAATTCTACCGAAAATGAAGTAATAGAAAAACAGTTGCTTGAAATACACCTCAATCTAGGTAAGTCCAAAGGGCTCGATGAAAGCTGGGTTTATGAAAACTCCCTGTCATATTTTTTATTAAATTTAAAATTAAACAATAAAATACAACTGTAAAATTCACGTAGTATGTAGAAAGAAGCATGATATTAATAAACCTTTGTTTTGGCAGCTAGGCGGTAAATGTCTGGAACGTTGCTTTGCTTGTGATGTTTCGGGAAAGCCACTTGCCCATAGAGGTCATACATATCAACTAGCTTCAGTACTGTAGTTAGCACATTTGCACTTCCAGCAGACATCTCATCTATATCGTCCCTATTGCCCATTATAAGAGTCTATAAACAAGGGCAGTGGTTAAATATTTAGTGGTGGTGTCTGCGCCCATGGACACATAACGGGCTATGAGCATTTTTTTACTATGCCCCTGTTTGGTGTAGCTTAAAATTTTGATAAAAATCTAAATCTAAATCAAAATTAACAATTAATTTTAATCACAAGTTTCATGGAATCGACAACTTTTATCAAAATCTACTAAAAATCTGATTTTAGCCATACCAAAAAGGGTCTCTATTGCTCTACTTACAAGATTAGCAAGCTCTTGTAACAGGCGGCATTCTCCAAAGGCTTTGACGAGAGTGGTTATGTTCTTTTTTGGATCTGGTCTTGACAATGCCAAAATCATTGGCTTGTGAGGATTCGCGGAAAAGCACATCACCTGAAGAAATGAACAGTGTATAGTTTCAAAAGTCGAATGGTGTTAAGAAAGGGGAAATCATGAAGGCTCTGGTGCTTACTTCTGACCATATAGTCGGGACAGCTTTGGGGGACTCACTGTTGGTTAGCGCTGCAAGGTCCCCATCAGCTTTTGCACTATCTTCTTGAACCTCAACATTGCTGAAGTCCATCCCAGGAGGAATAACCTGCAAAAGAATTCCGCTTAGTATTCGAAAGATGGACTTTAAGCATAACTAGCGATGGATTGGGAGTCCGAAAAGGTGTAGTCAACGCCAAATTTATTCAGAACACTTCTTAGTTGGTTGCATCTTTAACCCCAAAATATATGAAGAATAAGTCTTAGTAAATTCACCAGAGTTCATTTAATGCTCATGATCACGTAAATTACAATAATAGCATATTTATCAGTTCAGAATTTTAATTTTGAAACGGCATGCTTACCGCCATTCTAAGCATAAACTAACCATGGCAGTTGACCCCACGTCTTGCACGCGCCCTTAAAACTTTCTCAACCTTTACGTCAAATCCATTGTATAGACCCCATTGTTCTTCAATCTCCTGCTTAGTGCTCGTGATAACAAGCTCTGCAGTATCTAAAGAAAGCTCTTCGGCTTCTATCCTTCTCATAATCCGATATGTTGAATTAATATCCTCTTTTGATTGTCTTCCTTGCTTTAGAAGTTGTTCTAGCTTGTTTGTGCCCAATGAATGTCCCGTTAAAACCATTTGGACATTTAATGCACCCGAAAGGAGAGCGGCCGCATCACCTGCATCTGCATAATGGCCATGAATAACATATGGCCAGACGAGCTGTCCTCCACCGATTTGTTCTCCCAAAGCCTTAGACATATTAAGAATGTGACCCAGTGCTCCATCAACAAATTCCTGAACATGAGGCCACAATAGTTCTTTTGGAAGACACTTGTCCCGAGGACCAAAGGGTATTCTTACAATGTAGGCCCCACTGCTTTCACCGAGACCAGCACCATCCGCATCATCTGAACCCGTACTAAGCATCTCTGTTGGCTCACCATAACTCCAATCTACTTCAGGTGAGGAAACTTGTCGGGTGAACATATCAACCCTATATACACCTGGCATCTTAGCCAGTGCTCGAGCAAGTTCTACAACATATTTAATCTGACATTTAAATAAAAGCAAGTTAAAACCAATGCTTAAACATAAATATAAGCATTATTTATCGCACAAGAAGTGTTTTATAATACCTGACCGCCAGTATCAGAATCACGACCTAGCTCCATATTTTCCCCTAGGACCAATCCATGTAAACTGATCACCATAAAAAGTTTTGGTCAGAAACTATATGTTCAACCCATACTCCATGTATCATGAAATTTAATGGCTTAACTAATCTGTTAATGGTAACTAAATTCCAAATTCTTCATGTGGATTTGGACAATTACGTTGAGGTATTACCTTACCTAATGAGGACGATATAAAGATTCTTCTCTTTTTTATTGTCTGACCATACTTCGATATTGGAGAAGTTCCGTTGGAGCTTTTTCTGGGCGCTGTTGACCCCAAGCTCTCCTAGACCAACTCCTTTCTCTCCTTCAGTCATGTCCTCTGTCACATTCTTACGCCCCTGTTCTCGTTCCCACCTCCGGTTCGCTAACCTTTGGAAATCCTCCGATTCCAACTACCAAAAGATAATTTCATATTTATGGTTAAGTAGGATACTCATTTGGAAATACATACTAAAAAGAGAAGACACATCAAGAAGCCTGGTTAAATAAAACCTAAACAACTGAGACCTATCCACCGTAAAGTGTCATTTTCATGAGACTAATATGGACCTGCACTAATAAACCATAGAATTCGAAGGAAGTACTAATCAAAACTAGCTATTTATATGGAAATTAAATTACGTAAAAAGCATCAATTGATTGGTTTTCTGTATATGCACATTAAACCATCAACCAACAGGCTATCCATTTATACCCATTTTTTAATATGCATCTGAAGATATCATCATTGGATATAAACCATGGAATTTTCATTTCCGTTTCTTGCTTCATTTGTTCATTGAATACCATATATATAAAAATATGCAATTTAATTGTGAGATTTCATTGCCTATTAGCTCCCACATAAAGCACACACAATTCACTGAAAAAAAAAAACAGAGGAAAGTGACAGTGACTCAAACAAGAAAAAGTGAAATTTCCACTCTATCCCCTTTAACCCCACCCCCCACGCCAAAATCAACAGAGTGATATCAAAAAACTTAGCTCTGAAAAATCAAGAATCCCATTTTCTCTTACCTACTTAAACAACACAAACACACATATTTATACACATATCTGTATGTGTATTTATGGAGTCTACGTAATAAAAAAAAAACCTATTTCTTTTTGCGGGTAAGATGCCAAATGTGCCAACACATGTTCTCAAGCCTTGAACTTCTATCTCCGGTGGTCTTGTTGGGAATTTACTTAATCATGCGTAGCGGAAAATAAACAATTTCAATTCCCATACAAGGATCTGTTTTGTATTTAGATAGAAACTGTGATAGAAATTATACCTTTGATGATTTCTGCAAACTCCTTTGCTTTTTCTTGAACTCCAACGATCACGATCTACAATCCAAACTGTCCAAATGTCCAGCCT
>CAIGRB010042823.1:0-10431 GCA_903798255.1 Fraxinus quadrangulata
TATTGTTTTCATAAGAGTTGGAGTGATATAAGGAAATCAGAAGTTTTCCTTTGAAAATGTATTGTGCTATAACATAGTTCAATCTCATGCTATAACATAATTCAAACAACTCCAGCCCTGGAAATTCATGTTGCCTACTTGGCGACCGCATGGATAAATATACTATGCTATAGCATAGGCAAATATCCAATTTTTAAGTTTTAGTTCTCGAACTCTGTTTTCTCGTTTCTTGATTTTTTTTCTTACTTTTTCTTCTTCTTCCAATACTTCATTCCTTCGTTCAATTGGTCTTTGACTCTTTCACATCTTCATTTCATCTTCCGAGTCATCTTTTTGTTATTTTCACTTTGGTCCCTAAATTTTGATTTACTTCCATTTTAGTCTGTTTCGCTTGTTTCTCCTAAATTCCATCATATTCATCAATGTTGTCTTGCAAAACATAATTTATATAGAATTAAGCCATATTTCAATATATTTATCAACAATTGTCCATATTTTGTTGCCTAAATAAGTGTGTAAAACGCATTTATCAACACGGATAAGGAAAGTAAATCTATCTTTATGGAACGGTATGTTTATGTCATACAATTTTCCGTTTAGTCAACTTAACGTACCGTACCTTTGTAATCTCATCACGCTGAGTAGGTGAGGATTGATTACCACATAATTAACACCATTAATTAGAAATGGACTCACCTAAAAAGTGTTAAAATATTTCATTAAAACCATTTAATAACCCCATCCAAATCCAACAAATTCAACGTTTTACTTGCATAGACCACCCGGGCAGCTCTCACGTACGTGTCTACGTTTGTTGATGTATTAAATTATATGGTTAGAAAAAAGTGCGGCTCTATATAAAATAGTCAAAGATTGTTGATGTGTGGAACTCCAATCTACCTATTAAAGACACGTTAAAGGTTATTTAAAGCTATCCAACATTGAGTAATGCTATTCAACTTCATAGATGCTTAACATAACCAGTCTATATAGGCAATCAATGAGACTAGCATTATTTTTCTAACGTGGGTACTCTAGAAGGTTTTATACATATATTATTGTAATCTCCTATGGCTAGAATTAATTCCATCTACCTAAATCCATTAATTAGACATAGGACTCACCTAAAAAGCCCTCAAAGTAAGCAAAACTGTTACCAAAACTTGTAATAACATCATTCGTGTCTATTTAATTTAACTCCTGCAATAGGCGATTATCAAATATTTTCTAGGCATTCTCTTTAATAACTTCACTTTCATGGACGTAAACAAAAAAATTAGAATCATGTTTTCATTTCACTTTTTGGTAGGCATTGCCTTTAATCACAATTTGTTCACGAAAACATAAATATCACTCCTAAGTTTCACAGTTTGTTCAAAGATTTTGGCCTCATATATCTGTACTAACGTGTATCCCCTCTATAAATAGCCTTATCCTCACTCTCTTGCATTATACCATTCATAAAAGAAGATACGACCTATGAGAAGTAGAATTTAGGACTATCAGAAAAGAGAGAAAAAAGTGTTCTTTTGCTCTAATCATGCAGAAAAATGAAGTTGCTGTTACTAAAACAGAGCCTTATTATAGAGGAGCAAAGCCATGCCTTTTGTTATAGGTAAATGTCCACAAAAAAGTAGTAATCGTAGTTTTGTGTTTTGTTATTTTATACTAAATGTGAATTATATGATCATATCTTGGAGTCGCATTTTGTGCAGGCTCCAGTCCCTGGTTATAGAAAATTTTCTCGTCCTCTTTCGACTAAGATTGCATCTAGTTATTTTCATGAATTTTTTGAAAAAAATTTACTAATTTTGACAATTTTTGGAAAACCTTGCAGGTAATGAGACATTCGAGAAGCTGAGAACCGTTGGTACATCTTCTAACATGTTGGTGTACCTTTCTACCGTGTTCAACATGAGCTCTGTTAGGATTGATGCCACTTATTGTGAAATCAACTACCAGATTTAGATGTTGAAGTTATATGGCACAATATGAAATATTTGATCAAGAACAAAAGAATAAAGAAGACAAGAATATGACAGAGGAATTAAGAGTTTATTGACCAAGAATAATGGAGAAAGAAAATTACAATGATCCTAAAAGCTAGTAATCATATATCTCACACATTATAAAATTGTATAGAAGAGCCTAATATTTATAGGAAAACATGTAGGAGGCGTCCAAAACCATAATATATGAGTTATAGTTGAAGTAGAATGTCAAAAACGAGTTAAAACGGGCTAGGGTCAGGCGACAGTCAAGTGACAGCCCCGTCGCTCGAACGACGGTGTAGCGACACGCGGGCGACAAGTCTTATGTTATTTTTGTGCCGGTCTTGCTCGAGAGTCCAGCTAGCGAAAAAGCGACGACTTTTCTTCTCGGTTCATAATTCAACCTCTTCAAGTCTAATACAAATTTCAACTACTAATGAGCTTCCAAAGTAGAACTTCAACTTAACATAGAACTCAAATAGTATTCCAAACTTGAACTTTTCATAACGTGCACTTCAATTAGAATTCTATAAATACTTTAACAAAAGAATTCGCGTCACACCCAAATTCTAACAATCTCCACCTTGATACGAATTCCACTTAGGAATGAACTGGCCTCTTTAACAATAACCAAAAAATTAATTTCTTCAATAAAAACAAAGCTCCACATCTTCCAATAAATCCAAGCACTACTCTACAGAATTACCTAAGATTCCAAAAAAATCATAATGATTTAAATTAACTAAAATAGGTTGTAACACACCCAAAAATAGAATCAATACCAAATGCTTTTACAGAAGGTCCATTGCTAGATTGTACACCTTGTACTCCATTTAAAGCACACTCAACAAAATCATTATACACATACCTTTTTCCACTTGGTTCGTCCTTAGCAACTAAATACAATGGCATCATAGATGATGATGGCAAAATGGTATTATCCATATCTTCGAAATTTCACTTAGTTGTATTCTTCAAATCTGACCATTTATGAGCTCCTAAAGGTATTGTATCAAACTGAATGTCCATCACGGTACTGAACATGTGCTGACTGGCTCTTTCAAATTCTACACGTCCCTGCAAGATGTATAACTGAGACCTTTTCCCTCTCTTTAATAAAACCTGGGCACCCTTACAAACCATCAAGTCTCCACCTCCACCAAAGAACTCATAACCTTTTGAATCAAGGATAGACAAAGAAATGAGATTTTTCTTCAAATCTAGAACATGTCGAACCTGGCTAAGTGTTCTAATTGTTCCATCCAAAAGTTTCAATCTGACTATACCAATTTCAGCAACCTGACAAGATGCGTTGTTTTCCATAACCGCGACTCCTTTGGAAACAATTTTATATGTAGCAAACAAGTTTTTATTAGGACACATATGAAACACACATGCTGAATCAAGAATCCAATCCTTATCTGATTTAGATTCGACGTCTGAAGTAGCCAAGAGCTCTCCATCACTTACATCATTCTCCGCGAGATTTGCTTCGCCTGAAGTATCTGAATTTCTACTTGCAGCCATCATTTCTTTATTTTGCAACTTGTAGCAATCATTCTTCAAGTGCCCTTTCTTCTTGAAGTAGTTAAAAATTTGATTATTAAATTTTAACTTCGATCTGCCCCTTCCAGAATCACCATGAGCAACCAGGCCTTCTCCATCTCTGGCCTCAGAAACCAGATGCTTCATCTTCTCCTTTGAATACAAAGCATCATACACTTCCTCTATGGTGAGAGTATCATGACTATACAAGATCGTGTCTCTAAATGAAGAAAACGAAACGGACAATGAACACATTAGGATCAATGCCAAATCTTCTTCATATTTTACTTCCAAAGTGATCTTCTGAAGTACAGCCAGGTGATCTTCCAATGATCCTCCTTCTGCCATTCAATAAGAGTATAAACGCTACTTAAGGTTCAACTTGCTTGTCAGACTTTTAGTCATGGACAATTGTTCTAACCTCAACCATAAAGCAGCTATAGAATTCTCCTTCAAAACGTCCTAAAGAATAGTATTTGATAAATGAAGATGAATGAAAGAAATTGCCTTCTTATCCTTCCGTAATTTTTCTTCCACGGCCAAAGTTGATGACATATTGTCAATTACCAGTAACGCATCATCCAAATCTAGCTGTGCGAGTACTGCACGTATATTAACCTACCATAGCGAAAATCTAGTGTTCCGATCCAAAAGTGGAATGTCATTCTTCATGGAAGCCATCACGAACGAAAGACTTCGAACAAATCAACCCTTGCACTCTACAGAATTGCTGAACCATGGCTATGATACCACTTGTTAGGATTGATGCCACTTATTGTGAAACCAACCACCGGATTGAGATGTTGAAGTTATATGGCACAATATGAAATATTTGATCAAGAACAAAAGAATAAAGAAGACAAGAATATGACGGAGGAATTAAGAGTTTTATTGACCAAGAATAATGGAGAAAGAAAATTACAATGATCCAAAAAGTTAGTAATCATATATCTCACATATTATAAAATTGTATAGAAGAGTCTAGTATTTATAGGGAAACATGTAAGAGGAGTCCAAAACCCTAATAGATGAGTTGTAGTTGAAGTAGAATAGCAAAAATGAGTTAAAACACGAAAACGGGCTTGGGTCGAAAACACTATCGCTCGAGCGATGGGGTAGCGAGAGGCGGGCGACAAGTCTCGGGTTGTATTTCTACCGGCCTTGCTCGACCATCCAGCTAGCGGTAGGCTAGCGAAAAAGGATGACTTTTCTTCCACGTCCATAATTCAACATCTTCAAATCCAATACAAATTTTAACTCCCAATAAGTTTCCAAAGTAGAACTTCAACTTGACATAGTACTCCAATAACATTTCAAACTTGAATTTTTCATGACGTGCACTTCAATTAGAATTCTATAAACATTTTAACAAAAGAATTCGGGTCACACCCAAATTCTAACAAGCTCTATTTTGGCCACTAATCTCATCAATATCTTCAATGGGACTTGCAAGTTTGGAATGTTGTTTGGTGCCTTTCTCTCCAATACTTATCTACGACGATATAAGATCCTTGGATTTGCTTCAGTTTCCTCCTTCCTGGTATAATTTCTGTTCATTATCCTTTCTGTGAACTAGAATAAACATAAATTTGTTCAAACTCGAGTATTTTTTTGTGTTAATTGTACACGGGATGCTTGTGCTAACAATGGCTGCAGCAGTTTCAGCTCTATATCCTCCTAAATGTGAAGCAGAAAAGAGTAATAAATGTGTTGATCCAACAACATGGTAACTCGCATTCTTGTTTAATGCATTCGGACTGCTAGTAGTCGGGGCTAGTGGCATTAGACCCTGTAACTTAGCATTCGGAGCAGATCAATTCAATCCCAATACAGATTCTGGAAGAAAATGGATCAACAACTTCTTCAATTGGTACTCGTTTTCCTTCACTTTTGCCATGATGATATCTCGGACACTCATCGTCTATATGCAATCCAATGTGAATTAGGATATCAGATTTGGCATTCCAGCGTTTCTGATGTTCTTGTCCATCGCCTTCTTCTTCATTGGGAGTAGAATTTATGTTAAAGTATTGCCTAAAGGCAGTCCCTTGACAAGTATGGCACAAGTACTAGTTGTTGCATTTAAGAAGAGAAAGTTGAAACAGCAGGAGCAACTTGGAGTAATCTGTTTAATTACGTTCCACCAAATTCAATAGACTCAAAACTTCCTTATATTGACCAACTAAGGTAAAAATCTGTTGAGGCTCAAACCCAGATCCATGATGTGCTCCCATAAATTGGCTAAAAACGTGTTATACTGAATGTCATTTCTTTTAATATTGCACTTCGATTCTGATGGCTACACGTGGTCTTCAGCTGGGCGTTTGATCTGTGGTTTATTGGTGTGTGATATATATACTCCCTTAGCAGATATTTTACTTCACTTGCTCTCTGGCTTTTGAGCTCCCATTCTTCTAGGTTCTTCTAAGAGTTTTCCCTTTCTTGAAAACTAAGTTTTGAGATTCTCGAGTTCTTCATCCCTTAGGATGAACCTGTAAACTGAGATGTTTAGTAGTTTAGCCTATATAATCTGTTGTCTGTGTGATAGTCATGAGAATAAGGGGTTTCTTGCGATCTTGTAATACAGTAGGCTGTTGAAGGCTATCTTTTATGATTCCTTCATTCGATTTGCAGTTTGATGTAAGAGATTAGTGCTTTTGTGTCTTTCTCTTGTATTTTGAAGAACGATCTGTAATATTTTTATCATTTTGGGCTTGTTAGTACAATTGAGCATTTATCCATTTTGGATGCTCAACGGGGGATGTAGGAGTTAGATGTGATCGTCGAACCTCCGGGACTTAGGCCGAAATATATGTTGTGTTCAATCTTTTAATTTCTGCAACTTTACTTTTTGTTTGTGATTGACTCTTTAGATCTTGTTTTAATATCGTGTGAGTTGGGCCTTTTCAGTAGTATCAGAGCCCTTGATTGAAAGAACAAGTTGCCTGGATCTTTGCAGAAAGTGTTCGATCTCCTGTAGATCAAATTTTTGGAATTGCTGAAAAAGCACGTTAAAGGATACGAGTTTTTGCTAACTCGTTGGGCGAGATCTTTTTCATTTCTGTACAAGCTTTAAATTTTTTAGGGGTTTCTTGATCATACCCTTGATTTTTTAGAACACCGTTGAAACCCTCTTGAGACTAATCTTTGTCCAGTAGCTCCTGCGAGGCTCCTGGAATCTGAGATAAATCAAGTCTGGGTGTGTTCTTGAAGAATCTTGCTGGAGTGATCTGTGAAACATAGCTTGTGATCTCTGTTGTGTTCTTTAAATTGAGCTTGCTTTGTATGTTTCATTGGTCTTCTTGATTGAAACTTGAAATCTTGTACTGCTAAGTGTGTTCTAACTCGTTGGACGAGATCTTTTTCATTTCTGTACAAGCTTTAAATTTTTTAGGGGTTTCTTGATCATACCCTTGATTTTTTAGAACACCATTGAAACCCTCTTGAGACTAATCTTTGTCCAATAGCTCCTGCGAGGCTCCTGGAATCTGAGATAAATTAAGTCTGGGTGTGTTCTTGAAGAATCTTGCTGGAGTGATCTGTGAAACATAGCTTGTGATCTCTGTTGTGTTCTTTAAATTGAGCTTGCTTTATATGTTTCATTGGTCTTCTTGATTGAAACTTGAAATCTTGTACTGCTAAGTGTATTACTTTGATTTCTTGAGTTTTTGTAATTTTTGTAAGTCTCTAATTGTGACTTCTATTATCTTGAATCGCTACTTGTGCACCACATTTGTTTTCAAATATGACTTTTGCTAAGTTTGAAGTTTCACAATTTGATGGTAAATGTGATTTCAATATATGGTGTCAAAAGATGAAAGCTATCTTGATGCAAATGAGAGTTGCTAGAGCTCTTGATAATAGTTGGTCTGCATACTTCCTGCTAAGAAAACTAAACTTGAAGAGGTTGCATGGAGTACTATTTTCTTGTACTTATCTGATAATGTTGTAAGGAAAATTGGTGAAACCAAGACTACTTCTGATCTATGGGCTAAACTGCAAGCCAAATATGTGACTAAAACTATTCCCAATTAATATTTTCTGTTGAAACAACTCTATTTTAAAATGGACCCTTCTGTTAACTTGGATGAAAACTTAAACAGGTTTACTAAACTGACCAATGACTTAGCCAACTGTGATGGAAAACTTTCAAAAGATCAGTTGGCTGTAGTTTTGTTAAACTCCATTAGTGACAAATATAGAGACATCAAGGTTGCTCTTGAATATGGTAGGGTTGAAATCACTACTGATGATATTATTAGTGCTTTAAGGAATAAGATCCTTGAAATTAAATCTGAGTCTAAGAGTCAAAATGGAGAAAACCTGCTTGCTGAGGGTAAACGGTTTAGTAAACCTAATTTCCACACTAAGTCTCTAAATGAGAATAAGACTAAATGGAATGATAAAAATAAATCCAAGAACAAGGCAAAAGGTAAGAAATGTTTTTATTGTGGTAAAATGGGTAATTTTATTAAAGATTGTTACAAGAAAAAAGAATGAAGCAAAAGACAAAAGTTTCACTGACGGGAATGCTGCCTTAGTCTATAATAAGACTGATCCTACAGATGGTTTAGTCCTTATTCATAATGAGAATAATCTAAGGGAAGAGTGAATTCTGAATTCTGATTGTTCCTTTCATATGTGTCCAAATAAAAATTGTTTTCTTGATTTTAAGACCACCATCTCGGGGGGGAGGTAATAATGGGAAACAATATGACTTGTAAAGTGAAAGGAATAGGAACTATTAAATTGCTTCTTGAGAATGGCAATGTACTCTTCTTAAAAGCAACCGGATATGTGCCTGAATTAGAGAGAAACCTGGTGTCTCTACTCATGTTGGATGACATGGAGTTTAACATAAAATTGGATCAAGGATATATTGAAATTCTTAGGGGCTTTGATTTAATCATAAACACCCCTAAGAGACATGATCTTTATTTCTTGAATGCAAAGCCTTTACTTGGTTTAAATGCTACTGCTTTATTTGACAATTTTACTTTAGTTAAACTATAGCATGAAAGACTTGGCCATATTGGTAAGAAAAGTTTAAAGTCTTTACAAAATAAAGGAGTCTTTGGAAAACAAAACATTGGTGACTTTGGTTCATGTGAACAATGTGTCATTGGCAAGTAAGTGAAATTACCTTTCTTACCTGGAACTCATAAATTCAAACAAATACTTGAATATCTGCATGCTGATCTGTAGAGTCCTGCCTCTGTGTGTACCTTATCTAGTTTTAGATATTATCTTTTGATCATTGATAATTTTTTTAGAAAAATCTGGATTTTCTTATTAAAATCAAAAGATGAGACATTTTCTGTTTGCAAGGATTGGAAAACACAAATAGAAAACCAAACTGATCATAAGATATAGACTTTAAGAACAGATAATAGTTTGGAGCTTTGTAATTATGAGTTTGACAATTTCTGTAAAGAATATGGCATTCTAAGACATAAAAAAATTGTTTATACACCTTAACAAAATGACATAGCTGAAAGAATAAATATGACTTTATTAAATAAAGTGAGATGCATGCTTTTGAGTTTCGGTTTGCCCAAACTGTTCTGGGTGAGGCTGTAAAAACTGCTGCATATCTTGTGAATAGAACACTTACAAGTGCCTTAAATTTTGATGTACCTGAAACTGTATGGTCTAACAATCCTATTGATTATTCTCATTTGAAAATATTTGGCTGTGCTGCATATACTCATCAAAATATTGGAAAATTGAAACTTAGATCACTTAAATGTGTTTTATTGGGTTATGGTGAAAATGTTAAGGGATATAGACTATAGGTTAAAAATGAAAAAGGCTACAGGGTGATTGTTAGAAGAGATGTTATCTTCAATGAATCTATTATGTCATGTTTAGAAGGAAAAGAAAATAATTTGAATGAAAATGATGTTCAAATTGAGGTGGAGTCTCCCATTGTTGATAATGGAACACCTGTACCACTTGTACTTACTGCTGATGATTATGATTTTGATGGTAATAATCTGCCTATTGAAATTGATAACATTTCTGAGTCTAAAGACTTATCTGATTTACCTACTC
The DNA here is from genome assembly GCA_903798255.1 of Fraxinus quadrangulata. Taxonomy (NCBI): domain Eukaryota; kingdom Viridiplantae; phylum Streptophyta; class Magnoliopsida; order Lamiales; family Oleaceae; genus Fraxinus; species Fraxinus quadrangulata. The sequence goes on from CAIGRB010042823.1 coordinate 9,591, forward strand.
TATCTCTTGATGAATACCAACTTACAAGAGATAGAGAAAGGAGGCAGATTAGACCACCTGCAAGGTTTGATAATGATGATTTTGTTTCATTATTTACTTATCAAAATAAATCTGAAAATGAACCTGACTCCTATGATGATGCTATAAATTGTAAAGATTCTATATCTTGGAAAACTGCCATGGATGATGAAATGAATTCACTTCTTAAAAATAAAATTTGGGAATTGGTTAAAAGATCTAAAGGCTAAAAGCTAATTGACTGCAAGTGGATCTTTAAGATAAAAGAAGGTGAAGGGGTGAATAATAGTGTGAGGTATAAAGTTAGATTGGTAGCTAAAGGTTTTACACAAAAGAAAGGTGTCGACTATGTTGTTTCTACAATTTAGAATGTCTCTGTCGAATGTTCGACAGAATTACCTTGAACAAAGTAAGCAGATGGATCAACAGGATCGCAGTGTTAATTCGAGCCCACCGAGTGCACGATGTTTCCTTAAAACGAATTTGCTGCCTTCAAAAGGTGCTAAAGGCGTCCAGCAATCGTTTCCCAGGATAGAACGAATTTCGTCTCCTACGGAAGCAGCACAGCAATCTGCAGGAGTTCCAACGAACTCAATGAAGTGTATTTACTTCGAAATGAATATCAGAACGAGAGAGAGAGGATAAGATTCAATGCAGAGAATAAACGCAATGAAAATTGTGTAATTTTTTTCTGGCTGCGGGGCAGGCTATTTATAGACTTGTTCGTGGCCATTCGAACAACCTTCAAACCCTTTCAGAACAGTCGTCACTGTTCAGACAGTCCCCCAAAACGAACAGACAACAAGGTTCGTTTAACATTCGA
>CAIGRB010042823.1:26398-79115 GCA_903798255.1 Fraxinus quadrangulata
TTTTCCTTGTATGGTTGGGGGTGAGGCGCAGAGGGATTGGTTAGTGGGATGTTTTTTTTTTTTTTTTTTCCATCCATCCCCATCCAATTAAAAAATTACAAATTCGATTTGTATATGAACATATTTGGTAGTGCTACTCCCATCATGGTAATTAATGTGTGGAAAAAAAAAGAATTAAGTTAAATTTTGATATACTTCTATATAAAAATATGCACTATGATACCTTTAAAAGGTTCCAAAATTTAACACATTATCTCAAAAAGACATGAACCTAGAAAATAAATCTTTAAAACAAAATTGTTCATTTCCATATTCTTTTATTGTTACAAATCCCATCACTAGCCATGGACTCGACATGTTAAAAGGTCTTGTACAATCAAAATACTCGAGAAAATAGAAAATAAATTTGATCTTCTCAAATAATATATCCTTTTTACAAATGATTTACGAAATTAATAGTATTACGTATAAGTATAATTCTAAACCCGTGTGAGAAGTTGAAACATCGTCGCACAAATTAGCACTTGATCGCAAACTCTCCTCAAAAGTCAGATCTCAAGTCAATATACACTTAATGTATACATAACATTGTGATACACTTATAGTGCGAGTCCATTATTCCCAATTATAAACATCTACATCAGAAAGAGAAAGGGTCCAATTGCTCTTTCCTGAAATGGCAGTTATCCAAAATTTTGTCACTAGTCTGAACACATTTATCTCATACACAATGCCTTATTATACTTAAGAATATAATACATGTAAGCATATGCGCAATGTATACGCAATATTTAATAAATATTTTTGATAAATTCGTGCATTTTCTAATAGTTTAAATTTTTAGATAAAATGATTTTATTATTGAAAATTGACTCGAGAATTAAAAGCAAAAAGTACAAATTGAATAGTGAGGCATGCGATTGCATATCTTCCAAAAACATATTTTGTCCATTGTATTGACAATAATTGAACATTTTATCTTATTTCGTTCGAAAGTCGGAATAATATTATACCAATCTTGTCGGTCAAATTAGAATTAAGACAGTAGAATCAATTACTTTTTAATTAAATGGGGTGGTCCTCTGCCCTGCCTACCCTACTGCCATGCCACTACACCTATTCCATTATTAAAAATAAGAAAATTGCAAATGTGACCTAGGTGCTTGGTACCACTATATTCTCCCTTGTGGCTTTCCTTCCTACGTATTAAAAATGCTTTTTATTATCTTATTTAAAACTTTCCAAAAACTTATTCCAATTGACATAATTGTTTATTTAGTCAATTTAGTGTAGCATTAATTGTAATTTCATCATGGTAAAAAAATAATTACCACCTAATTCGTACTATTAATTAAACATTAGATCCACCTAAAAAATTCTCGCCTAAAACGGCACTGGCAGATAGAGGGGATAGGGGCACCTAATTTCATCATGCCCCCACAAGGTTTTTGAATTTTATTTTATTGCTGCTATTTTTTTAATGAAAAATTTTACTTAGAGATTCGCTATAATGTCTCAAAGATTCATCATATATCTATATTTAATTATACAAGTGAGAAAAGTAAAATTAAATCAAATTGAATTTTAGTTAAATTGAAGTCTAAAACTAGAATTTATTATTAAATCTAATTTTAGCAATCTTGTTTGATTGTTGTTTTTGGACTCGTAGTTTAACGGTTTTTTAACACGAAAGGCGTGTTGCAAAATTTTCCTAAATACTTTGAAATGATACTAAGAACTCCTATGGGTGAAGAATATAGCCCAAAAATAAGCTGAAAATGGCGACACTGAAATGGGAATAAAAATGTTAAAATTTTGACTTGTTAAATTAATTTTCAATAGTCATTAAATTAATTTTCAATAGTCATCTTGAGATCGTTATTTTGAACTCACCATTTAACGCTTTTTCAATTTAAATGATGCATTGTGAAGTTCTCCATGAATACTTTGAGAGGGTACCAACAACCTATTCCGACAAATGAAGTAGGTAGCCTGAAAATAAATCAAAAGTAGAAGACGTCAAAACAAAAATCAAAAGATTAAAAACAAGATTAATAAATCAAATTTAGTCGGAATTTTTGACTTGTTATTTTGAACTTATCGTCCAAAGGTTTTCAATTTGAAAGATGTTGTGAAAACCGAGTTCCCAACAGAAAATTCATTGATCTGCCACTGCCTCAAGATAACGATTTAATACAGCCTAATTAACAACATTAATTAGACCTGAAATCCAATTGAAAAGCCTCTGACTTGAAAAAAAATCGTTATTAAACCTACTTAATTACTCTATCTAGTAAATTATTTCTCGTAAATTTTAAGATTCACCCCATAAATCCTTTTGCATTATTGAGCTCTGCTCTCTAGTCGGAAATCTAAATCAACTAAATCATTAACTTTGAACAATAATAAACCACATTAAAAAACATAAAAATCAGTCCTAATTTTTGTTTTCATTTCACTCTTGGTAGGTATTGTCTTTAATCACAGTTTTTTGTTCATAAAAAATTAAAAATAAAAATCAGTCCTAAGTTTCGCAGTTCAAAGATTTTAGGTTCATCAATCTGTCCTAACTTGGAACTTTTCATATGTGTGGCCAACTTATACTTAAAAATCTAACACCAATCCGCTTTCAGCTAGTTGCCCATAATGCATCTTCTTTCACATTAAGGTGTAAAAAGGTCCTCTAGTGGACTATTAATTAGCAAAATACGAGAGAAAAATTAGGGATTCATATTGTCTTTTGCTGTGTCTAGCTAATTATCAAAAGGTTTGACAGATAAAGAACCAAGAATCTTTGAGGAAGCAATTAGAAGTTAACAGTCAAAACAATCGTTAAAAAGAAAAGAATCATTCTATAATTGATTGTAAACGGGAACAACTTGTAAGTTTAAACCTTTAAAATTTAGAACTAATTTAATTGCAAAAGGCTACAAAAAAAAAATAAAAAATAAAAAAATGAGAGTATTGATTATAATGAAAATTTCCTTGTTTGTAATTTTGTATCATTAGAGTCATGCTTGTTTTAATTGCACAATTAAATTAGAAAATTAAGTAACTTGATGTTAAGATGATTTCTAGCATGGTGAACTTGATGAGAGAACTTTTATGAATCAACCACAAGCTTCGAAAATAAGACAAAATATGGTTATGTATGTTTGTTAAGAAGGTCTTTATATAGTTTAAAACAATGATCACGAGAATAATACAAATATTTGAATATTTCATTTTAACAATAGGGTTCAAAAGAAGTATGTTTGATCATTATTGTAACAGGAATTTGAGGACAATAAATTTATTTGTTTATTTTATATGTTGACGATATGTTTTTGATAAGTCCTCACACGAAATTGATGAAAGAGATAAAAATGGTCGGGTACAAACCAGCAAAACCCTTAAAGATTTAGGTAATACTAAGATAATATTAGGCTTGGAAATAATAAGGGATAGAACTAATTCAATTCTTAAATCAAACTCCTTATGTTCTTAAATTATTAAGTAAACATGAAATTTATCAATATGAAATTAAAATAAACTACACGGGATACGTCTACTTGTTCATTGTAATCCTACCTTTGAACTTCAGAATAATTTGAATGCTAATATTCTTGTCCAAACAACCCAACAACACTTCTCAAACCCTTCTTTCTTGAAAAAGTTAATGCATGTTTGCTTGTCTTGAGAGTTGAAAGCGAAAATACAATAAATTGGATTCTCTTTCGTTTGGCTTCTTAATTTTCTTTATTGGAAAGTAGATAAATATGCATGTCAATGCTAGTCAATTGCCGTTGGGTGCTTGTCAATTGCCATTTAATTATTTCTCCATAATCTATAATTCAATCATTATGCTTTGAAATTATTCAATACGATGTTAAATCAACATTTCTTCTCTAGAGATTGATGGTTTTCTCTCACTCACGAGGCCGTCAGCTCATGTGCGAGCCGATTCGCGATCAGCTCACGAGCCGAGCAACCTGCATGGCAGTTTTTGCAGCCATATAGACTACGTTGATGGCACCTCTGAATGCCATCAAAGCTGAATTTTGAACCTATTTTATTATGTTGAATTTAAATTCTATTAAAAGTGACTGGTGGTAAACAAATTTCATCACATTTTAACATTCTCTACAATCTCACTAATATATCAAACGTGAGTGAATAAGTTTCATCAAACTATTTTCCTGGGTATATGTTCTTGGTGATTAAAATGCTATAAATGTGAGTGAATAGGAGTGGTAATCGCTTTATTGGAGAGAGAAGTGAGTACTTCCATTTTTGTGTGTTTGGTGTGACGAGTATCCATTATCATGGAGATTCGAGGATGTAAGCTCCATTAATGCGAACCGTACGAAATTTCAATTATTAATTTTATCATGTTTTCTCTCAAATCTTTCATGTATTCTTAAAAATTACTGTTAGATCTTAAAGTTACAAGATGAGATAACAAAGTTCGACCCAACTAACACCTAGATGTGAGTGAATATGTGTTTATGCGGAATTTAAATTTACCAATTAATAAATGCAATAAGTCACAGTTATTAATTAATCCAGATGAATTTGCATGCACTATTATCCCATTTTGAATTGCCGTAGATAATAAATTACTGAAAAATAAATAACTCTTGAAAATTATTGACAGGGAAAACCATAACTGGGTAAAAACTCAAGGCACAAGCCAGTAAAAATTCACTATAAAAAAAAAAAAAAAAAAACTCCCAAATACCAAGTATAAAAACACATGAAACAGTAACATGAATAAAATCATTTGAGACAGTTTTTCATAAATTCAACCACAGAATCAAGTAAATTAGGATGCAATATCAATATAAGTCAACACGCCAAACCAAACATTGATATCACTAAACATCAAAACATAATCTAGCTAAACATTTAAATATCATCTCCTATTCAAAAAAATCTCCCCCTTATTATAAAATAAAATAAAATTTAAAATGCAATTCATCATCTTTCCCTTTTTTTTTTGTCACAAATGGCAAAGGTAACAACAATATATAATAACTCAAAAATACAATTGATAGCATGAACAAACATAATCAATGATCAGTAAACTTTCTCACATACTATGTTCAAGTCTAAATAGAGTAAATTGTATAAGTGACTCGTACGTGTTTAAGTGTCACTATTTCTTATGATCAAGACTCCAAACCTTATATTTGTGAGAAATAGCATGCTAAACATCACTGTTTAATAAGTTTATTCCTCTACTAATGAAAGTCAAATCAATAATGCATATTAGGACCTTTAAATGAAACTCTTTTTTCACGAAAAATTATTTTTTTCTCCCTCTAACTTTGAGCACATATACATTTTCACAAAATTTATATTTTTCTTTTTAAACTCATTATTTTTCTCTTCAATTTTTCACATCTTATGTGCAGACTCTTTTTCATTGAACGACTAATATGACCCTTCTGACGAGTTTTTAGCCAATGACTCCAAGTTAATTGACTATAGGGAATCAGGTTATGATAAATCTCTCGAACTTAATTACTTTAGTCAAATAGACTTCGAAGAAGAGTATAAGATAAAAAAAAATTTATTTTATTTAAAGGATATACTCGAATTTAGGTCTACTAAATTAAGATCAATTCATGTTCAAGATCACCTTACCAACAGATGACGGTCATCTCAAATCTCACACATGCAGTCAAGATTTACTCACAAGATCATAGTATGTGCAGTGCAGATAGTACATGAAAAAACATATACTAAGTACTTCACATAAATCTAAACAAAATAATGAAAAATATGCTACAACACATCAATTAAACTCATACTTGGTCAAAACTCACATGTTCAAGTAAATCATATATTATGCTATAGTAAAGAATTTTCCTTCTTTTTTTTTTTTTCAAATTTTCAAAAAACAAATTATTCAAAAAAAAAAAATCAATTCACCTAAAAATTAAAATTAAAAAAAAAATGAGATGCAAGTAATAATGAATGAATCAATTAAAAAACATAAAAATCATCAAAAGTACCTAATCACATAGGTATACAAACGCTCTTATAATTAAGAGCCAAGTGATCAATTTCAAAATTTTCCAAATCACTCTTTTTTGTCCAATAATGTCTAGTGGAAGACTTATTATGAGTCAATTGTGTCATTACCTTGGTCAAATGATTTACTTGATTAGTGAGGAAATCAATCCAACTATCAAAATCATGATTTCTACCTCTAGTAAAATTTTAATTTTTGGGTGTGTTTGAACCATATTATTTTGGAAAAATATATTTTGAAATAGTAGATTGATGGAGAATATATGGTTGAAAAAGAAGAAAATGTTATTGATGTGATGGAAAATATTATTTTATTGAAAAATGTATGGTTGAAAATGAGTGGAATAATGAGAATGAAAATTTTAATATGGCTCAAACAGGGACTTTTATTTCCATTCAGAAATTTATGACACCTAAGCCATGTATGTCCAAGTGAACTACAACTATGATTGATATTGATTTATAGGTCGATTGGTCATTTGTTGTCTAATATGCATCGGTCCAAAGACACTCTTACTCTTGGGTTCAGGATTAACAACATTCCTAAGTTTGTTGGTGGTTGGGACAAACGTGGTCTTGGATGCACTAGCAGTATTGTTATCAATTTGAACATATCCTAGACACTGCCTATTTTCAACAGCTTGTTCATCCCTAAAAGGCTGTCCAGTTTTTGAGATCCACTAGAGAAAGGAAAATTTTTTGGAATCTTCAAGTTCGCTCAAAAGGTTTTTAAACTGGATTTCTAATTTCTTATTCTCAACAGTCAACTCACTCAAAATTTTGGTAGGATCCTGAAGGTCAGCTACAAGTTTCTATATGTCTCTCTATCTCAAGTTAATTAACCTTCTTCAATACGACTGTATTGACCTTCTTTATCTTAAAACTCTCATCAAATAACTTTTGATTAACCTTACGAATCTCATCCCCATCTTCAGAATCTTCCTCAATTTGCTCACCACTATCTACTTCCTCAACCTTTTCACTGTTCTTATCAAATTCACGTTTAATCTTAGCCGTAAAGGTCATAAACTTTCCACTCTCCTCATGTGTAGATATCTTACTTTGATTTTCCGAGTTAGACTCGTCAATAGACTCGTCATCAGTGAAAGTTGTATTCATAGCTTTACCCTAATTTCTCTTACCAATAGGGCACTCACTTTTATAGTGGCCAAAACCTTGACACTCACAGATTTAGATCTCTTTTTAGACTCACTGAAATCATTTCTATGTCTCTCTTTAGTCTTCTTCTTATTTCTAAATATTTTTTGGAAATTTTTAACAAAGTAGGTTATTTCATTATCATTAAGTGATTCCAAATCAGATGAATCATACTTTTCTTCCCAAATAGTGTTCAAGGCTATAGACTTGTTTTTCTTAAGTTGGGATATGGTGAGTTCATAAGTTTGAAGGGATCATACAATTTTCTCTATCTTAATTATATCTAAATCATTGCTCTCTTCAATCGTAGTAATCTTAGGTCTAAACCTCTCAAGTAAGGATTTAAGGATTTTTCAAATAATTTTAGACAGAGATTTTTCACCTAGATTGAAACTCGAGCTCTCTATGTCATTCAACTTCGCATAGAATTCATCGAATGATTCATCGCCCTTCATTCTAATTTCTTCAAATTTAGTGGTTAATATATGTAGCTTGGAATTCTTAACGGTTTTGGTTCCTTCGTGTATGGTCTCTAAAATATTTCAAACTTCTTTTCGCGATTTCATACATCGATACTCTCCTAAATTCTTCAACCGACACAGCGATAAACAGGGCATAAAGCCCTTTAATATTCCAGTCATACTCAGCTAATTCATCATTAGTCCAAAGAGAAATGTCTGTGGGGATAACTATACCTAAAATAGTAGAGGAAGGGATTTTGTAAACTAACCCAAATCCGATCATCTAGAGACTAAAGGAATACTATCATTCTAACCTTCCAATATACATAATTGCTTTCGTAAAAAAAACGGAGTCACAGAAAGAGATTGACTCGTCTAGATTAAATATGGGTCACAAATCGAAATGACGCTCTGATACCAACTCAAATAACGAAGTTTGACCCAACTAACACCTAGATGGGGGTGAATAAGTGTTTATGCGGAATTTAAATTTACCAATTAATAAATACAACAAGTCAAAGTTATTAATTAATTCAGATGAATTCACATGCACCACTATCATATGTTGAATTGTCGTAAATAATAAATTACTGAAAAATAAATCACTTAAAAATTGTTGACGGAAAAAACTTATAACTCGGTAAAAACTTAGGGCCCAAGCCCGTAAAAATTCATTATAAACGAATCAACTTACACTACTGTCAAACTCAACTAGCTGTAGTACTTTCTAACCTCATAACTGTAATTACCAAAGTCCTCCTAGATTGTGTGCTCCAGCACCAACTTCCAACCTTCTGAATTCTTATATCTCCTTTGGATCAATAAGAACACCTCATTCTCCAACAACCAAAAATTTCGATCACCTTCCTTGATCTTTGGAACTCAGATGAATGTTATGGAAGTAAGTGTTTTGGTGTTTGGTTTATGTGAGGTTGATGTTTGTCAAAGCAATGATGAAATTAAAAAGGAGGTTGAACTATGTAGAAAGTAATCTTTTGTTTATCTCAATGTTCAACTGTTTTTTCGAATGGTGGCGTCCATACATATAGTGAAGAAGTTTTGGGTAGTATGGATCAGATAAAAATTTTGAAAAATGCGAATTATGTTTTTCGGGGATATACTATCGATCGAGCGACAACTCAGTGACATGCGAGTTACGGTGTATGGCTCGAACGAAGTCCAGGCAACAAACAGGCGACACAACTTCTATTTTTACCGCTCGCATCAGTTGGACAATAAGCTAACGAAATTGCAGTGATACTTTTCTTCTCAAGTGCTCGTGCTCGATGCAGTGTTCTCAACAGGGTAAACGTCTTGTATACTTGAAACATCAAAAGAAAAAGAAAGTAAGCCATTGCTTTGCCCCTTGTTTATATTCTATTTATAATTGGTTAAATCATTTTTATCTACATATTTCGTGAATTTTAGAAGTACTATCTACTTATTCATAATTCATTCTATCTATTTCAAAATTAACGATTATAAACAAGTCTTGCACGTACTCCAAATTCACTCAAATTTACATATCATTTTTACCAATAATTTTACAAAAAATTAACGCACAGAAGTAGAGTTCTGAATCAAGTAGACTAGACCCGTGTGAAAGTTGCTAGCAATTTTGTCATACAAATTCGCGAAGGAATTGGTACACGCTTCTCAAAAGTCAGCTTTCGAGTCAATTCACATAATGTATACGTTACACTAGATCAACTAGAGCAAGTCCATTATTCTCAATGATAAGCATCTATATCAGAAATGGGGAAATTGGTCCAGAATGAAAGGTCACCTATTCATAGAATATAATATACGTAAGCGTAGACGTAATATTTTATCAATTTATTCGATGCTTTAAATATACTGATTATCAACTTTTCGAATAGTTTTAACTTTCAAGTGAGATGATTGTATTGCCGAAAAATAACTTGACAAATCAAAAACATAAAAAAGAATAAATTAGAGGATATAAAAACTGAAGTAAGATGTGCAGTTGTTAATCTCTTGAAGATAGATTTTGCCTAATGCTAACAGGATAATTAAATGTCTCTCTCTTAAAATATCGATTTTCTTCTTAATTAAGTTTAAATAATACTACACCAACCTTGTCAACAACCGGGATATTGATTTTACTCTTCTTCTTTGATTAGAGGAACACGAACTTTTGAAAGCAGGGATCTCAAACAATAATTCCGTGAAGAAACTCGAAAACATTTCAATATAATTTAGAGGAGAGAAAAGTTTAAAAAATCGATTACTCTTAATTTATTTGGAATGCCGGAATCAAATGAGGATATATTATTTCTTGAAATTTTAGTGTCACTAATTGTTTTTATCTATAAATAATTGACATTGTAAACTTATTTGTTACTACAATGTTTACATTTTAATTATGTACTTTTTTGGATAATTTAATTCCATAATTTTGTATAATATATTCTGGTGCGGAAGCCTTATGTAAAAGTTTTGTAATAAATAAGAACGATATTTAAACAATCATGTCTTGTATATATTGAATAATAATTGATTGTTATCTAAAAAGTGTACAATGCCTCTATATTTATAGGCAAAATTATTTCTTAACTCTACTGATAATAGAAAACTAAAATAAGAAAATTGATAAAATGTTAATCTAATTAAAAATCATATTCTAATCAATAAATAAATAAAAAATCACATTCTAAACAAAAAAATAAGAATAAAACCTATTACAACTAGAAAAGGAAATTAGAATACATAAATCACAATTGTAGTAGGAAATTACTAATCATGATTATGTACTACATCAATCCCCTACACTTGAATAAAACTCGTTCTCGAGTTTTTTTTTTGAAGAAAAATCAATCAATCAGGAGAAAAATACTCAAAAATTTCTATCAATACTAATATTGAAGATATTTCAATTTCTTGATGTTCTACCACTCCATAATCTTTGTTCTCATTCAGGAATAGATCTGACAGATAAGTTACCTTCCTAGCATAGTGAGATATTGTAAAATTAGTGTGTGATAGCTAGGACTTGATAAATAGATTGTTTTTTTTTGCAAAGATCTAATATAATTTATGAGCAAATGTCTCATGAATAGATTTTAGAAACATACAAGCTTCATCAAGAAATGCAATTATTCCACCAAGTTTCTTCTCAATCAGATCGAGTACATCTTGATTATCAACAAATTGTATGTAGCTCCAATTTATCTTTTTTTTCCATGCTCTTCTGGTTCTATCTTAAAAACATGGTGATTAAATTGTGGTTGCTGTTTTTTATTGGTGAAATTGACACAGAACATCTCAAAATTGTTGTGCTTAAAACTCTCAAACCCGTAGATATCAACAACTCCTATTATTGTCTTCGAGTTTGGATCATGTCCAATGGAGGTACTTATTTTTTCCACAACCGAGTCAAATAGGCGAGAATATATAGTTTTAGCCAACGTATCACTACTACTCAAAACAGCATTTGGATCAAAAGTCCAAGTAATAACTTTCTTATGCGTCACCATCGCGCGCTTAATAAGTGCATCTTCCAGACTCTTGGGATCACACTTGAGCAATTCAGCAGTATTATTAAAATGAAATCCAGAGTTTTCATCCTTAATCACAGAAGAATCGATCTTGCTATTAAGAGAAATATTATAACACACCCTGATGACTCCAAGCAATGGTTCACAATGAACCTTGAACTTAGTCGATGCTACAACAATAAGAAGCAACTTCAATACTTAAAAAGTAATGCTGTCGAGTGATAAATTATGTGCACAACTGTAGACTTTGTTGAGAATATTAATGATTAGTTGCACATTTTTAGCACCATCTAGACCGGGATCATCCTTAAGGTAATTGTAGCCAATGAGCTTATGGAAGCAATACAATGCAAGTTCCACAACTCTAATGTTCTTGGTATCTAATACAATTCGAAGTGGATTCAGAACAAACTCAGTCTGAGCTCCTCCTAATGTATGCCCTGCACTTTCTAAGGCTGTTATGATAGATCCACTACTGTTTTCAGCTAGCAGATTCCACCTCATCAACAGCAGCTGGAGCAACGTTTGATTGATTTGATTCCGTCTCAGATTTTTCATCTCTAGCATCAATTGCAGGTAAATTACATGTCACTTCAACTGAGGATGCTATTTGGTTGGATTCACCATAATTAGATTGCTGACTGACGTCCTTTGTACCGTCTTTACTTCCTTTATGATTGACAAGTTTAATTCTCTTCTCTTTCGTTGGACACTTCCAAACTTCAACTTGCTCATCATCGGACTATGGCTCGATCTTGGAGTTTTTAAATGCAATTTGCATATACAAGGAACCAGTAGGTCTCGGATTTTTGACTTGCACATGCTTTTCTTTTTCTATTTTACTATCATTGACAGTAAAATTTTGATATCTTGAATTACATCTTTTTAACTTTATCATCTGTTTATGGGTCCTTTTATCTCTATTTACACTAGTACTCACAAATTGCTCGTCACATGATACCAAAACAATCTTCTTATCGTACCACATAAACACGTACCTATTATCTCGATCTATGTAAATGGCATCTATATCATAGTATCATGGTTGTCCTCAAAGTACATGACAATCATTTATCTCTACCACGTTGCATATAATCTCATCTTCCAAGAGAAAGTGAAATTTTCCATCCCTCTATATTTTAAAATTCTTGTCGTTATGAAGTTTGATAGAAAGATGAGTATTTTTCAATCTTCAAATTTAAAGCTTTTACTAATACTTTGGATATTAAGTTCTCACTACTCTTATAATTTATTATCACTTTGCATACTTTGTTATTGATGGTGCATCGTATTCTAAAAATTTTGTTGTGCTTAAAATATGACTCTTTTATATTTTCTCTATAGACTTTTGTAGAATACTTGATAATTTGTGTGTATTCAAATTTATCTTGGATTCAAGGAAATTCTCTATCCACCTGTTGTCATGTTTTAAACTTGTTGAAGCAACTGACAGTCATAGCAGTTAAAGTCTAAAATTCTTGTCAGTTTGTTTCTCCATGGGTTCGCGATTTCTTTCAAGACTCAACACAGTCACTATCTGCATGATGTTATGAAGAGTTTCATCGATCCCCTCGATTCGTTGTTTGAGTTTGCCGAGCCTCCATTCGTAGTCGAAGGTTCAACAGTCGCCAATATTATGTGAAATTCTTGTAATAAATAAGAACGATATTTGAACAATCATGTCTTGTATATATTGAAAAATAATTGATTGGTATCTAAAAAGTGTACAATGTCTCTATATTTATAAGCAAAATCATTTCATAATTCTACTGATAACAGAAATCTAAAATAAGGAAATTAATAAAATCATAATCTAATTAAAAATCATATTCTAATCAATAAATAAAAAATCATATTCTAAACAAGAAATAAGAATAAAACATATTACAACTAGAAAATGAAATTAGAAAAGATGAATCACAATTGTAGTAGGAAATTACTAATCATGATTATGTAATACATCATATTCTAATAAAATATATATTGTTTCCATTTTACTTAATTTTTTCACTATAACTTTTTCAAAAATATTGAAGCCAATAGTGATTTAGTTCCATACATGGAAAATAAATAGTTTTGTTTGAGTCCCAATTTTTTTGTGTAAAATGAATTTTAGAGTAGTGGATTAATAAAGAATGTATGGTTCAAAAAGAAAGAAAAGTTGTGGGTTGTGTGTGATATTATTTTATTGAAAAATATTGAAAATAAGAGAGAAAAATATATTTTTTAATACAAATATGATAAATACAATGTTTGGCTCTAGTGGTAGGCTCGCCCCTTGAATGTGGGCAAGCCCTTGATCCTTCAAGTTTAGAAATACAATATTTCAAGTCCAGTCAAAAATCAATCAATAGGGCGACCTATCCAGTCAAAAAACTGATCAACTAAAGATCATTTCGTTTGGATCGACAACTTTCCTCCCGACTTCATTCTAAAAGCATATCTCAAGCTTCACAACAAGAACACTTATGATCTCATCTCACAGCAATGATTATCATCATTAATTAGAAAAGGGGCCATATAAAAAGTCACTCACAATTGACAAAACATGTTAATAAAATTATTTAGACTCAACACATTCAATGTTTTACTCGTACATATGACCCTCGTGGCTATCCTAAGGTATAACTATGGGAGATGTATTAAATGACATTTTAGTAAAGTGCAACTCTACAAGAATTAGTTAAAATTTGTTTCAAATTTTAATATGAAACCCCTTCCTAATATTGAAGACAGTTCAAATGTTTTCAACATGGAAAGTTTAAAGACTTGATTCTAAATCATGCAATTGAGATTCTTAGCCAATTAAATATACCATTATACTCTTCTCATGGAAAATTACTCACCATTCAATTTACTCCATTAATTAGACATGTGGCCCATTTAAAAAAAATTCCACAAAGTCGACAAAATTGATTATTGATGTTATTTCCTAATACCATTTAAAACTATTTAATTCCAATTTAACCATCTTAAGTTCAATTTTTAATGATGCCCATTTACAATCCATACATGTCGTCTAATATTTGAGAAAGAAAAAGATAAACAGTAGCAAACGTATTCAAGTTTTCATATCATTTGTAAATTTCATTCCCAACATTTGTTTTCTGGATAATTGTGTCCACAACCTCTAAAAATTAACATCATTCATCCAAAGTCATCCCACTCGACTAGTATATTTAAAATTTAAAAATGACTACAAAGATAAAAAATTCTTAAAACATTCCCGGCCATTACTCACAGCCACCGCCACCAGCCCACTAAACTAGACAGTGAATTCTTGAGATGATCCCACAATTACATTAATTAATTACAGTAAGAAAAGGATTATCAAGATTCGCCACAGAAAAATGTACAAGCAATCAAAACTTATCCTGAATATAAATGGAATTGCTGGCAAGTTACAGCCTACAGGCTCGAATAATGAAAAATAAATCGCTAGCTAAGAATATCTCCGAAAGACTATAAATACAAAATATTCTTTATTTTAGAGAACCAATACTTAAAAATAAGTTTTAAGATATTCTCTATTTTAACTTTTAAAAATAGAGAGTAAGTTTGACTCTATTTTTAATGTACAATTATTGTATTTAATGAATCATATTTTTCCATACTCTATTTCTTAAATTATTCTAGCCATATTTAAATTGATTAGTCAATTTACATATAAAAAATTATAGTAAATAAAATATAGAGAGAAATCAATAAATATTTCTTAAAAAAGCAAAATGAAGAGCCAAAATAGAAAACTCGTTGAAATGTATAAAAACTTTGATACTCTAAATTTAAAGATGTTATCTATAATATATAAGATACTCTTTATAAATAAAGAGTTTCTTGGTGATTCTCTAAAGGATAAATTTCACATCAGTTAAATATCGAAATATAAACCAATATATAAGGGTATGAGCTACTTCTCTTAACAAGGTTGACCTTTTAAGATAGAACTCTAAGTTTTAAGTGGAAATTACACCACAACAAGTATTTAAAGATGATAATTCCAAAATTAGGTATTAAGTTTATTTGAGCATAAATCATGTATTAACAAAATTCAAAACTCTACTCTCTCTCTCTCTCTCTCTCTCTCTCTCTCTCTCTCTGATTTCTCGCAAGTGAATAGAATCGTGAACAAGTAATATAGTAGTGTGTAGAATGTTGAACCTACGAGAACTAAGTATTCAATCGAGTTCAAATTAATAGCAATCTTAATTGAATAGCAAATAGGTTTTGAGTTTTCTATACTAATATCTAAATTATCGATTAAAATAGAAAACAATTTAACTAATTTGATTTCAAATTTGGAGAGTATTGTTAAGATGTCGAATCCCCCTTATTAATCAATTTTTAGCAAAACGAATTAAAGTGACAATTTGTAATCATTCTTGTTGGTCAGTGTTCCGAATTTAATTGAAAACTTCTCTCAATAATTATCAAATTTATTTCCTTCATGTGACCCTTCTATCTCTCGATGAAATATGCAAACATGGTAAATGCATTAAACGATCTAGAACACATATAGAAACCATATAAATCATAGAAGTATATCTCTGTCCTTTATCGAACTTTACAATATTTATTATTTTTAGCTAAAAAACTATTATCTCTATCAATAATAAGAATAAATTTCAATAAATAATCTCAAAAACTAAACTAGAAACCATATAAATCATAGAAGTATATCTCTGTCCTTTATCGAACTATACAATATTTATTATTTTAAGCTAAAAAACTATTATCTCTATCAATAAAAATAATAAATTTCAATAAATAATCTCAATTAGTAGTTAATTAATTGAAAAGTCGGTGAAAACAATAATAAAATATCCAAGAAAACTAGTCGTCAAAATAATTAATTAATACAAAAAATCTCATAACAATTGTTCATCTCATCTTAGCAATGTATAAAACTAGCCTAACATATCGAAATTACAAAAAATTATATGTAGGTGAAAAGACATAACTGGAATTTTTGATAAATTGAGACGATAAAAATGAATCTTGAATCTCTTTAATGGTTTCTTGATAAATCTACACTTACACCTTCTCCTCTTTATCCAAAAAAATAAAGTTTGAATCTCCACTTGATTGAATTCTTACAAGTCCTCTTCAATTCTCTCACAACAACTATGAATTTCTTCATTTTATAATAATAATTGATGAATACTAAAGTACGAGATATATATGAGAAGTTTCCAATATGTATTTTGTTGTTAGATATTTTTAGGAGTGGAAAATTGGTTGAAAATTACGTTCAAATTGATTTCCAAAAGAGTTTCAATCAAATAAGAAAAATTAGCTTCGCGCGTGAATTTTTTGTTTCTACACAGCAGTCAGTAATTTGGCTATAACTTCTGATATCCTATTGGGGCAATTCAAAGTGATTTGCAAAACTAACACAAAGGGCTTCCAATTCGGACGTTTACTATGCCAAAATGGATCTCAATCTTTGATTAAAAATCTGGAATATAACTTGTGCGATTGTAAATTGATTTTGATAATATTTTGATCATATTCCATTCATTTTTGAATTTTAATTTCATCAAATTGTCTGCTAATAATATTTGAAGCATCATCTTGTGGTCCAAATCAACTATTGAATATTTACAATTTGGTTCTCAAACTTTCGAATTTGCTATTTTCCTTAATTTTCTTTTGTTTCTTCCAATTCCTCGTTCAACCATTGAGTTTTACCTATATAACATAAAATACAACAATTAATGATATATTTTATTGAAACAATTATCAAATATCGATATTTTAAGCCCCCCGAACTATGTATAAAATACAATTATCACTCACTTTTATATTCTTACACCGTCGTCATCGAAGCTCTGACAACAAGGCCACGTACAATGGCGTTCAAATCAAGGTGGTCGTTTACAAATCGGGCTAGCCACTTATGGGTTTGTGGCTGTTGATGGCGGTGGTTGTTCAGGTGGTAATGGCAGTAATTAGGGATGGACATGGTTCTATTTGGTTCTGATTCCAAGAGAACTGAACCGATCCATGAACCAATAATCTTTCTAATAATGGAACAAAATGTTTTTTTTTAAAGATATGGAATTAAACCGAACCAAACCGTACAATTCTGATTTGGTTTGGTTTGGTTCTAGTTTCATTTCTTAAAATTTCATATTTACATCATGTAAGTTAGCAACATATACCTAAATAAAAAAATAAATTTCAAACATTCAGAAAGTTCAAATTTCAATTATCGAGATCAAAAAAATCATAACTAGCAAAAAAAAAAACATATTTATAATTTGAATACACAAATTAGTTTTCATTCTTGTAACAAAAAATTATTTAATAAGTAATAACAATGATTCACTAAATTAATTGCAAGAGTTTTGAAGGTACACCCCTACAATAAATAATGAATTATCAAAATTTTTACCGTCCACTTTTATAGGCAACATTNATTAGGTTTTCCTCTATTTGTGAAAAGCACAAATAACTCATTAAACAATCAAGGTAAAAAAATAGTTTATAGACTTTTTAAGTAATCGACCAATTTCATTTTTCGATCTTAAATGACATTCCACTGATTTGATGAAATGTAGTGCCAGCAAGCTGCAACGTTGTGTAAATTAAAAATGAGTGAAAGAGAAATGATTCAACTGAATACAAAATTAAAGTGTAAGCAACAAATGAGTTGTTTGTCTCTAATGACCCAAAATCGATTAACAAACTGCATTCAATCAATGGGCTATCTCCAATGAATATAAAATTAGATTCTCCAATAATTAATATATCTGAACTATAACCGAACCAAAACCAAAACCAATTGATTCTCGGTTCAAAGAATCAAAACCATTAATTTTTTTTTATAGAACCAATCCGAACCGCTTGGTTTGGTTTGGTCTGGATATTTTGTCCACCCTTAGCAATAATGGTTCAGTTTGTGGTATTGTAGGTGACGGTAGTTTTGTTATTGCATGCGGGTATTGATTTTGGTAGATGTGGAGGTTGGAAGTAGTTTTTGTAAAGGTTTGGAAGCGATTTTGTGGCGGTTTTTTGTTTTGGTATTAGTGATTTACTTGGTTGTTGGGTTGTTAATGGTAATGGTGATGGTGATGGTGATAGTGTGATAGTGGTAGTTGTGGTGAAGTGTTATAGTGGTGGTTGTGGTGGATCAATGTCCATATGCGGTGATGGCGGAAGTGTGTAGGTCACAGTCGATTGAGTTTCTGTGACCAAATATCTTGAATATGTGACTTGTCAAAGTGTACATGTCATATGTCAAAGTGCATAGATCACATGTCAAAGATTCAAGAGATTTGGTCATGGCCCATTAGATCAAGTCACGGGTCACGGATCGAAGAGATTTGTTCGCTTGCCACTGGATCAAGTCAAGGGCACATGTCAAAATATATAGGTCACATGTCACGAATTCAAGAGATTTTTTCACAATCATTGAATGAAGTTGTATGTCACACATCAAGTGCATAGACCATATGTCACGGATTTAAAAGATTTGGTCACAAACCATTAGCTCATGTCACATGTCACAAATTTAAAAAATTTGATCACATGCCAATGAATCAGGTCACATGTCACATGTCGAAGTGCATAAGTCACAAATTCAAAAGATCTAATTACATGACATTGATTTTTCTGACCTCAGTAATTCAAACTAGTCGCAGATTCAATTAACCAAATTTCGACAATAAGAATTAATTATTTGCTCCGGTAAGTGCTCTATAACTTACATCAAGAGCTGTTTTTCAATTTTCAATTTAAAAAAAAGTTTTATATTATACTAGCACTGCTTAGTCATAATCATTGATAAACTTAGTCGTCGCTGAAAGGCGATTATTTCTTCGTTAAAGAAGTCGTCGACGGGGTCGAGGTTGAGGGATGACGGCAACGAGTGGACGTCGATGCATGGGGTGGGGACAATTAGGGTGAGTGTGGGTAGATTAATTTAATTTGATAATATTATTATTTGAAATTAAAACAAAATAAAAACCTAACTTTTGCATTTTGAAACTTAATCTCTAAATTTGATTTGGTGCATACTTAATAATTGAGCTATGATTTTTTTCCCCAAGTTTTAATATGGTATTTGAGCCCATTAAATTCCAATGAATAATTATATCTGATTAAGATTAAAAAAAATGTACACATGAATTTCAAAATTGATCTGCTCAAACGAGTCACCATCTTATGGGGGCATGCTAATGGATAAGTCTCACACCGAATAAATATGACATTATAGACTAACAAATAAGAGTTTGAGTTACTCGTCTTCATAAGGTTGACTTTTTAAGATTAAAACCCTAAACATTAATACGGTATCAAACACATTAAATTCCAACGAGCATTTCAAACATATTAGACTCAGAAATGAGCATACGAATTTCAAAATTAATCTGCTCGAACAAATCACCTCTTCCAGGGGCATTTTAAAAAACAAGTTTTACATTGGTTAAATACTAAAATATAGATTAATATATAAATGATTAGATTTCCTTTCTTAATAAGATCGATCTTTTAAAATGAAACTTCAAATCTTAAAATCGACTTGATAATAATAAGGATGGCAAAAAAATTCGTCATTCCCATCTTGAATAGTAAATAGGATAGGGACGGAAAACATGATCTTTGTCCCAAAATGCATCCTGAATCTTTTATTTTATTATACTTTTATGTATTTTTAATTTAAATCGTATTAAAAAAATAATAATAATAACGGTCCGGTAAATGAAAAGGTTTTAGTTTCTGTCACGTCCTACTTCTCTACCTTGTTGCCATCCATATCTTGATACAACAAAAAAAATAATTTTTAAATTAAATTTTAGTTTTCTCTTTTTTAATATTGTTTGTTAAGAATACCAATATGACTAGTTCGTCCATTTTGATATCTGCATATGCTCGTCGAAGTTTTAAAAATGGATGAAAATGACAAGAAAGGTTAACAAAAATAAATTTGAACCTATAAGATTTAAACAAAAACAAAAACAACAACAACAAAATACGCCTTATTTCTGGTATGGGATTCACTACTTAAATCCTTCTGCGTCATTTTGCTCAGTTTATTGCTCTATGTTAATTTTGATCTAGTGCTCTTTTCAACTTGTTATACTGAAATCGCACCACTCTAATCAACATAAATAATAAATTACTGTAATCATTTTTCATATCTCACTCTTTGGTAGGCAGTCTAATCACAATTTGGACGCACTAAACATAAAAGTCAGTCCTATGTTTCACAATAAGTTCAAGATTTTGTTCACATTTATGTGGCCAACTTATATACTTTAATAAAATTTCACATACCAATCCGCGTGCAGCCAGTTGCCTATAATGCATCTCTTGTCACATGGCTTTTTTAGGAATTTTGTCATATTCCCCTCTATAAATAGCCTTAACCTCACTCTTTCATTGTGCCACAACATAGAAAGAAAAAACCACGGTTAGTAATCTCAGAAAAGAGGGAAAAAACAAAAACCATCGTTCTTTTGGTCTGATCATGGAGAAAAATGAAGTTGGTGCTACCAAAAAAGAGCCCAATTATAGAGGAGTCAAAGCCATGCCTTTTGTTATAGGTAAATTTCCACAAAAATGTTGTAATTATAGTAGCTTCATGTTTTCTTGTTTCTGTATAATATGATCTTTTCTTGGAGTCGAGTTTTGTGCAAGTTCCACTCCCTGGTTATAAAAAAAATATTCGTGCTCTCTCGACTAAGATTGCATCTAGTTATGTTAGTTAATTTTGTGAAATTTTTAACTAATTTTGACAATTTTTGAAATCCTTGCAGGTAATGAGACATTTGAGAAGCTGGGAACAATTGGAACTTCATCCAACATGTTGGTGTACCTTAGTACAGTGTTCAACATGAGCACTATTTCAGCTACTAATTTCATCTATATCTTCAGTGGAACTTGCAATTTTGGAACGATGATTGGGGCCTTTCTCTCCGATACTTATCTAGGCCGATATAAGACCCTTGGATATGCTTCAATTTCCTCTTTCCTGGTATAATTCCTGTTCATAACCCATCATTCCGTGAAGTAGAATCTATGTAAAATTGTCCAAACTCGAGTAATTTTTTGCGTCAAATTTTGTTAATAACAGGGGATGCTTGTGCTAACCCTTACAGCAGCATTTCCAGCTCTACATCCTCCTAAATGTGGAGCAGGAGTGAATAGCCAATGTGTCGGTCCAACACCATGGCAATCTGCGTTCTTGTTTAGTGCATTCGGGCTGCTGGTAACTGGGGCTAGTGGCATAAGACCATGTAACTTAGCTTTCGGAGCAGATCAATTCAATCCCAATACAGATTCAGGGAGACGGGGAATCAACAGCTTCTTCAATTGGTACTACTTCACCTACACTTTCGCCATGATGATATCTTTGACACTCATCGTCTACGTGCAAGCCAATGTAAATTGGGCTATCGGATTAGGCATACCCGCATTTCTGATGTTCTTGTCCGTCGCCTTCTTCTTCATTGGGAGCAGAATTTATGTCAAAGTATTGCCTGAAGGCAGTCCCTTGACAAGTATGGCACAAGTACTAGTTGTTGCATTTAAGAAGAGAAAGTTGAAACTGCCGGAGCAACCCTGGAGTAATCTGTTTAATTACTTTCCACCGAATTCAATAAACTCAAAGCTTTCTTACACTGCCCAATTAAGGTAAAAATCTTTAGCCTATGAAATTTTATGACTTGTCTGATAAGGTCGACTGTATAGTATTGGACAATCTATTAGTGAGTCGAGTATTGCATAACAAACATTAACCAAGTGTTCTATAATTCAGGTTCCTCAATAAAGCGGCAATAATCACAACCGATGACAAGATCAATACAGATGGATCAGCAGCCAATCCATGGGGTCTTTGCAGCATCCAGCAAGTGGAAGCGCTAAAATGTGTGGTTAGAGTAATTCCCATATGGATTTCAGGCATATTATACTATGTTATCATAGCACAAATGCAGTCTTATGTAGTATTTCAAGCCATCCAAAGCAACAGACACCTAGGCAGTGGCAACTTCCGAATCCCGGCAGCAAGTTACATTGTTTTCATGATGTTGAGCCTGTCAATATGGATTCCCCTTTACGACAGGCTCATCCTTCCTTCACTCCGACGAATCACGAGAAAGGAGGAACCCATTAGTCTCCTCCAGAGAGTCGGGATTGGAATGGTACTTGCTATAGTCACAATGCTCATATCAGCATTAGTTGAAAACCACAGGAGGACGTTGGCATTAACTCGCCCCACATTAGGCCTTGTGCCTCGAAAGGGCGCCATTTCGTCCATGTCTGGTTTCTGGCTGATACCTCAATTGGCAACAGCAGGAATTTCCGAGGCATTCACTGTCATTGGACTAATCGAATTCTACTACAAACAGTTCCCAGAAAACATGCGCAGTTTCGCAGGATCTTTCTTGTTTTGTGCATCTGCAATGGCGAGTTATTTGAGCAGTTTTTTGATATCAGTCGTTCATCGGACTACGAGAGTGGGAGAAGCAGAAAATTGGTTGTCTGAAGATCTCAACAAGGGGAGACTGGATTACTTTTATTACATGGTTGCTGGTTTAGAAGTGATCAATTTGGGATACTTTTTGATTTGTGCAAAGTATTACAAGTACAAAGAAACAGAAAAAAACATTATAGATGTTGCTATGGAGGAATTACAACCTCAAAAACCCACAGTTTAGTTTCCGAATCGGACTTTTTGAGGGATTAATTAAACAGCAAGAAAAACAAGCAGCACGTGGAATTTCCGTCTTGGACATGACTAAAGCAGAAAAATAAGTTTGAATGCGTTTTTTTCCTTTTCTTTTTTATGGCGAGGAATTGTATCGTGGAATACAGTATTGTCAAGCACTTCGGTGTTCCATTAATATATACAAATTACAAGAATACTATTAGAGCATCTTCAATGCAAATGCTTAAAAAATTGTCCCATAAGCAAAAATTGGTATTTAAAAAATTCATCTCCCAAGCAAACTAACAGGAATTCCATCAAAATGTCGCGATATAGAAAAATACACAACGTCTCAAGCTCTATCTGATTCAGAATCTCTATTAGACGAAATAGCTCAACAAAAGTACATTTCCTTTCTAGACATATTTCTTATCACGATTTAGACGTGATTTTACTTTTATTTTGAGAAATTAAAGGACACATATAGTAATCCTTAAAATGCATTAGAGACTAATTGTAGATTTAAGTGACTATTTTTTAGAACATGTAAAACGAAAATTAAAAAGTATTTTGCTTCTGTACTACCTAAATAGTTATCAGAGATTCTCTTATGCACTGTATCAATAGATATGTTGGAATGATTTCTAAAAACAAATTTGAAGGGAATTAGATGCCTGAAGTTTAAATATAAAAGTGATTGTTGAATCGTTGAATTATTGATCCAAAGTTCATATTAAATAGGAATAGCGTCTTGACTCTTGGGTCTCTTTGAATGTCCACTACTGAGAAAATTTGGAATAATCTAAAATACATTTTCACATGTACACATCTTGTGCATAAGATAAGCACAAATCTTTTCTACAGATTTGCATCAACCATTTCCTTTAGCGTCAAGACATTATACAAAGTGTAATAGATGTAATAGGATCGTTATTCAAATTTAGATGAAAATTTTGACCCTCGATCATCAAAGAACGTAAAATTCTCAAGAAATTCTTCAATTTCTTGCTGGAGCGTAATATGCTTCTCGCGTCCTGTCAACAAATGGGATATTGAGAAACAAACCGAAAAAAGCATTTAGAAAATCGATTTGATTCTCTCTTCCTTCTAATACAATTTTTCCTACTTATGAGAACTTTATAGATAATGCAAATATATAGAAAAGATATGTGCATATATTCATAGAGATCTGCACAAGATGTGTATTCTAGATTATTAAATTCTCACAGTTGAAACCAATATATTAATGAATGGAGCCTTATCTGAAAAGACATTTTGTGCCTCTTCAAAAATGTACAGAAAGTTTATAAATATTTTTTTCGAGAAATGAGTACCTTAGAAATTATACTTTTATATTCGAACAATCTGAGAAAACTCAATTATTCGTATGGCTTACGTGAGGTGAAAGTGAACAACGTTTTAAGAAAAATAATGATGCACTACGGGTAAAAGTTGTTAAGTTTTTAGCTATGTTGGCAATTTTTTAGACTAAATGATTATTGTAAAAGAATAAGACTGTTACAAAAGAATTGTAGAAGTCAAGGAATCTTTTGGAAGGTTGTAAAAATGAATTAGGAGTCTTTGGATTCGAGTATGGAACAAGAAAAAAGAGTTGTTGGATTTACGCTAGCATGTCATCTAGCTGATGCTCGGCATCCAAAGTAGAATTATTGTCGTCCGGCTAACACATTTCTCGCTCTCCTAACGCTCGAGCGACGGTATTGTCCGAGAAATCCTAATTTACGTTTTTCAAGAATTTTATTTATTATGTACTATCTAACTCCTCATATTATAAATACCCTATGTCTAGGACCCTTTTTTTTTGGTTGATCATTATTTACATCTTCATAACATCATTACAAGATTCAAGAACGCATTCAACAATCTATATTAACCTTTTAATTCTTGAGATCAATCAATCACAAGTTTGGGAAAAACATCGAAAATTAAAATCCAAAATACCTACTTTCTAGATATCATTAGGAATGTACTTTCTCAATAACCTTCAGATGTTGCTGAAATTTGAAGAAGATTGGACCAAAAGTACAGCAAGAGTACAAAAACGAGACATTCTTGGTGTTCCACAAGAGATAAATAATTTCAAAAGATCGGAAACAGGTGTGAATGAAACACGTTCTAGCGGGTCTTTAAGATTGCAGTAATTAGATCAACGAGTCAAGTAAGTTTTCTAGGTTGTATCATACTGTAAGTTCTTATTATCTATGATGAAAACTACTGACTTGATCCCAAAGTTTTTACCCAGTTAAGAATTTTCTCCGTCATCAAATCTTGTGTTATTTATTATTTTAATTATTTATTGTTGCAATTCAACATATGATATTTTGACTTGATTGACTAAACATATAGAACAATTTAAAAGTGATTTGTTACTTTTAATTGATAAGTTTTAATTCCGTATTGTTTACCTATTAGGTGATTTTATGATTGAATTAGTATCTTTTAAAAGTCATGCCACTTTTATTTTCAAAATCACAACTATTATTTCAACGTTTTGTTTGAATTCTGAATCTGATCCTCTTGTCTAGTCCACAACACTTCAGCATCTTATGATGAAAAAATATTCGAGCATCTCAATAAATAAATCAAATATTAAATATCTAAATTATATATATAGAGTCCTGTCTAAATTCAAAAGTTGTGTTAGATGCAGCAACTAAACTAATTTTATATTTTTTTATTTCAAATTTAGACATGATTTTTTTTTTTTTTTATCAAAATAAAAGACACCTACATAATAATTTATAATATATATTGGTGACCAATTTTGAACGTGAGTGTCTATTTATTAGATATCAATGCCACTTAGATATAAATTCAAAAGTTGTGTTAGATGGAGCAACTAAACTAATTTTATATTTTTTTATTTCAAATTTAGACATGATTTTTTTTTTTTTATCAAAATAAAAGACACCTACATAATAATTTATAATATATATTGGTGACCAATTTTGAACGTGAGTGTCTATTTATTAGATATCAATGCCACTTAGATCATAAGTCTTCAACTTTAGTGTCACTAGAAAGCAATCGATAGAATGTCCTCAAGAAGCCAAGTCAGTGTTGCTCATTAATACTCAGTAGATCAATTCTCTCCATATATATTCAAAATAATTTCACCTTTTAAAATTAAAGAAATAATTCAATAAAACTTGTACAAAATTATTGTATTATAAAACCAAACACGTGATTATTAATCCAAATTAACAGTTATATTAAAAAATATCTTAGAAACCATTTTCTAAACAGAAATTCCAAATATTAAAAGCCTAAGCAACACAAGAATACCTCAAGGTATCCACATATGAATTTTCCCATAAAATTGATATGGTTAAATGTGATATTAGAGTATATAAAATGAATTCAAATCTTTTCGTTATTAATTTATAAAAAAAAAATTGTACATATTGGATCTTTAATAATTAAAAATATAATTTATTTACCATTCTGAAAAGCTGATTCCACCACTCTTTCTTGTTATAATTCCATGGTACTTTCAACCGTTAATTCATAGCTTTTTGTCTTTTGGCATGAAATTTACGCCAACTCTTTATGAAATATCTCATTGGACAGTTTCAACTTATTCCTTCAGCATGTTGGAAAATATATTTGTCTTTTTTAAGAAAAGGTAAGTTTATCGAGAAACTGTCACATTCTGAACAAAAATTAGGAATTTTCAATAAAATACCCATTTTTTAAGATTCGAATTTCCGTTTAAAATGTCAATCATGTTAAGAAGAGTAATTTAAATTTTTTTATATTTAGTCAATAAAAGCAGTTGCAGAACAGTCTTTCTTGATTCTACGGTGCAATTATGACTTTACCTTACCTAGATCAACCTTGGTGGTTGACACTTGACATGTTCAGATTTATACATCCATCTATAACGATGCTTAATATAATTCACTTAGTTATTTCAGTGTACGTATAGCTTGAATTAGTGGAATGATAGATTTATATTGATTACTATGAGTATTTTAATATTTTATATATTGAATACATGGTTGATTATAAAAAAGTATTGAGTACTAATTGCAATTTTAGAAAGAAAAAAATGCAAAAATAATAGTTTGACGATTTTGATACTCTTAATATATGTTACATGTATATATTAAAATCTTATATATAATTCCAGAAAAAAAAAATTAAAAATGTTATGAGTGTGGTCGTCCTTCCTTACCCCACTGATGTGAGATTTTTTTCCCTTATAGACTCCACAAAATATTGGCTCGTTTCTATTACATCAATCCTGAAACTCAAATGTCCATTTAAATTTTAGAGGGATTGAATTGTTATTTTGAATTTAATGAGCTCTAAGACTTAGTATTCCATTTTATAAGATCGTAGAGTTTTTATATGTTAATTAGTATTTAATACTTGATCAATTTGAAATTTTAGCTTTAGCACTGTCTCAGAAAGAAAAAAGAAGAAGAAGATGAAAGAATTTCTTCAGACTATTCTTCGGAAAATAAGAAAGGGACAGCTAAAGAATGTGTACATGTGGTTTTTGTTTCTATTTGTTGTTTTATTTTGGCATGAAATTCCATGTCCAACTATTCATGGACCATATGTCTCATGGACCTACCATCACAATTTACCATTTATGCTTGTTTCGAGCACTAGTGATTGTTTGGTCACTAGTCTTAACACAAGTGGTTGTTTAGATTACTAGTCTTTTTTTCTAAATTGGGCTCAAAACCTCTCTCAAAGGTGCTATTTAAAAGTCAATTCAATGAGTTTTAACTCAAATACAAGAATATTCGCTTTTAAAGTCGAATTTTACGTGTCAAAACTAACTTTTTAGTTATTTCCTTGAAAAATGATAGTTTAAAAGGCAAAAGTTTCCGTGAAACCTTTTGTATTGATTGTACTTGTCTAATAATAAAGAGAGTGAATTACAAGAAGTTATCTAGATTAATGAAGAGTTATTGTTAAAAAAAAGGTTCTCCAAACAGTGTAGTTGAAAATTTTGTGAAATTTAATGTTTAAAATTGAATTATAATTTTGTCAACTCATAATTTTCGATTTTATACAATTTTTATCAAAACTAATGTAATAGGGAACAATTTTTTTTTTTTTTTTTTTTTTTTTTTTGACAATAGATAAAAATTTTAAGTTATATTTCAGGTAATTCATTTTATTTTCAAACACCCTTTGTAGCTTAGTTGGTTAGTGCTTCCACATTCAAATTGAAATTCATGAGATTGAAGCTCTTTCAAACCAATTTATTATGCAATTTTTATCAAAATTAATGCAATAGAAAGGGGATTCGAACCTATGAGCCCTTTTCAAATTTTTTGAAAACTTGAACATCATAACACTTGTTGAATTTTGACATTAAATGTGACAGAATAATATATGTTCAGTGAAAGATTCGAACTTATACTCTTTCTTTGAATTATACAAAACTTGGTAATTATGTCATTTGGTGAATATTGTTAATATATATAATATTATTATATATGTTCAGTTTTAGCAAAATAATTGTTATATTTAAATTTTAATATTTTATTACGACCGACCGTCAACGATCACATGTGCTCACTCAAAATCTTGAATTCATCGCTTCATGTGATGCTTCTTCCACTAAGAGGAATCACCACATGTACGGAATATGAATCAAAGTCAGCACCTTTGTGCTTTTTTTTTTTTGCACTCACATTTCTACCATTCATTGCGATATTTTTAATTTAGTGGCTTTCGATAATTGAATTTAATGTCTAACAATTTACAAACATAATTAAACCATCCTACACTTTAGTGCTCAATAATTAGATTGAGTCGAATCATTACATAGGAATGAAATTGGGTTTAATTAATAAGCATCATCGAGAGATAAAAATAGTTAAGTTATAAGTAGATAGGAATGAGTGTTACATTAGAGGACTTTTAAAGCTTATTATTTTAATCGCACTAACATTTCTACCATTCATGATATACTTTTTATTATTATCATCATCATCATCATCATCTAGTGGCTTTGAATAATTGAATTGAATGTCTACCATTTACGAAACCTAAACCATCGTAAGCTTTAGTGCTCAATAATGTAGCCCTTCTTAGATTGATTCGAGCCTAATGGGTTTAAAAATTTATATTCTTAAACTAAAACGTGGTTGTACATAGTTTGATTCAAATAAAATACGGCTGTGAAGAGCTTTTCAGAAAAGTACTAAAGAGTGTAGCCATATTTATTCTCAAGACTCGTTTGACGTGACTTTTTATAAAGTTAAAAGAAAATTTGAGATTCAAAAACTATTTTCATATCTGTTTGGTTAATTTTATAAAAAATGTTTCTTCTAGTTAGAAAAAATAGTCTTAACATGACTTCCCTTAAAACTCTTCCAGAAGATAAATATTTTTTAAAATTAATTTTCAAACTTTAATTAAGATAATTTTCCGTATAAGTTTTTCTATGACATGTAGAAGTATAGGTAAAAGCTCCTAATCTATCTTTACTTGCACTTTGGAGCTAGATAATTTTTTAATGTTTTTGATGATGATTATAATACACTAATGTGCGTACTGTGAGAATCAAGCTTAGTCAAGGAATTCAGTTGCTTAATTATGTATTTTATTTTTATTTTTAAAATACTCTTTTAATTGTCGTCATTGGTTAAATGTTGTTGGGGCTTTTGTAATCTTATCGAATTTTTGTTTTAGAGTTTCAATTGTTTTTTGCTATTTGTTATCTATTTTGTGAGAATCAACAATTATTTGATTATCAAATTCTAGAGCTTCTAATGTACCCTCATCCTAGTATTGAGTGCTTAACACGACTCCAAGATAAAACACTTTGTGCTTACAACGATTTCTCCTTCAGTCTGCATGATTATAGGACAATATTGAAATTTTTTTTTTTTGCTTATTGTAAAAGTAAATTATATATCACCAAACTACAATACCAGTGTATGGATATATTACCATACAACAATATCAGTGTGTGGCAGAATTGTAAGTGTATTTTGTTTCTTTAATTTGTATTTATTTCATTCGTTTACTTTTTAAAAAAAATGGTGTACGCGTTACGTTCGTGTATAACTTTAACTGTACCTACGTATTGTAGCAGGTCCCAAACTTTGAGAAATATAATTTTTCCACATTTATCATTTCCCTCTCACTCTGATAATTGTTTTGATGAAATATAATTTCCTCATGTCTTTAAAATTTTGACATTTATTTATTGGGTTATATTTGTAATAATAATAAATTAATAAGAATAATATTAGTAGTACATTTGGGTGGCCAAATTTGCATCAAAATGTTTTGGGTAAAGTTGGGTTCATATTTATGGAAGACGAATAAAGTCAACGCCTTAGTGCTCTTTGCACTTACATTTCCACCATTGATGACAGAATTTTTAGTTTAGTGGCTTTCAATAATTCAATTTAATGTCTGCCAATTACAAACATAAACCATCATACCTCATCTATAATATATTAAATATCACATCAAGTGAGAATAATTTTTTGAACAATTTTAATCCTGCTATAATTCAATTATTTCAATAATACCCTACTTTTCTTTTTTCAATATGTAATAAATACTACAAAATTCTTGTCATATATGAATTTCGTGTTATTAATTATCAATTAATTAACATTCGCATTAATCTAGATTCAATAAATCTTAACTTCATGAATTTTGATCTACATGAATTTAGTTGCTCAATAATTAGTTTGAGTCGAATCATTAAATCTAAATGAAATTGGGTTTAATAAGCATTTTCGATATAACAGAATTATGATTTCTAATTTTCAAGAACATTCTTAATTTAAATTTAGATTATGATAGGATTGTGGGTTGCTGTTGCTTCATAATAAGTTACAAGGATATTTTATAAAGTTGGTGGTTCTTCAAACGATTACATGCTATTTTCATAGCATATTTGTTATTCTTGATTTTGGAAATCCTCCTACCAACTTGTGTGTTGGAAAGATTAATGACATAATACGAAATTAGAGCTTTATCAAAGAAAGAAAGATGCATGGTGGCTATATAATTCTCACCATATATATATATATATATATATTAAGATAACTAGCTATAATTGTAATGGCACAGAATACGGTCGATAATGATAAGTCATGACATATTCGTCAAATACTTAATACCACAAAGTAGTTGGTCTCAAATGATGTAATCTCTATCGATTATGAGAAATCAAGGGAGAATCTTGAGGATCCACTAACCAATGGCTTACCAAGAGATTAATTATATTATCTATGGTGAGAATGTTCTTAAAGCCTACTGCATAAATATCACTGTAATGGTAACCCAACTTTGATAACTTGAGATTCTAAAACATAGTTCAATATGATAACTAAGTTATGAAAATTTAATGACCATTTAAAATTTAACTCCCACCCATTCCACAGAGTGAAGAGGATAAATTAAACTTTTAATGACTCTTATAAGATGGATAAACCAAATAGACAATGACATGTACTCTTAGTATGAGATCATCTATGTAAGTATAAAGTAGAGCCTCATAAATGAGAATTTTGAGACTTGAATTTTCCAAAGTATTTATGAACCCAAAAGTTATTCGGGCCAAAATAAATATAATCGCAAGAACTGAAAGTGTTGGGGAAGATATTTTGTGGGTAGTTCACTAATTAGCCAAGAAAATACAAGTATTCTACTATGGCGGGTTCAAATTAAAAAACTCTCTCTCTTCATACATTCGCTTTGTGTTCAAATTCTCTTTAGAGTCGGCACAGTCATTTGTATTTATTTTCATTGATGTGGGGGATTGTAGGAGATTTGATTGAAAGTTTGATTTTGATCAATTAGCTAAGGCTCGTTATTTGATTACGAGAGTTCGAAGGCCAGACATTTTCTACTCTGCAAATAAAATATCACAATATATTTAGGGGATGTTTGGTGAGAATTAAAATTAGATTTTTATTAGATTTTGATAGAAGTTTTTGAAATGTATGGTTGAAAAGTTGTGGGACCCATGAAAAATGTGATTAGTATTGATTGTTTGACTTTAATTTAAATTAAAATCTTATTTTAATTTGTACCAAACAAGCTCTTAATTTCTCAAATCAATTTCAAGTGAACTAGAAAGTAAGGCCATGCTTAAATAGGAAATGTTGGAAGGAATTTGTATATTGTGGAATATTCTACTTGACGTGTGAATATTCATGTAAATGTTTGACTTAACCCTTGTTTGATATTTATTTTTTTCTCATTCTCTTTCTTATTTTTTTTTTTCTCTTTTTTTCATTTAAACCATACATTCTATCAATAAAATAATATTACACATAAATTCAAAAAATTTTCAATAAAATAATATTACACATAAACAAAAAAATTTTTTTTTACTTTTTAATCGTATATTTTTTCATCAATCACTATTTCAAATCAATTTTTTTTTTCCTAAAATTGGAGTCAAATACAATCTTAATGTTTAATTTGTACTTACACATTCTTAGGAAAGAGATAATTCCAACAGTCATGTCTTTTCAGAGATTTGTATCTTTTCAATACACAGCTACATCATATAATTGCAAATGATCACTTCAATTTCAAGTCACATATATTATGTCCCGCACTTTTTGTCTATATCTTAATAATCTAAAAAATTCCACATGAAATTTAAGTTCATTGTCGTTTAATTAGATGGTTGTTGTCTGGATTTGTAATGCTACTATCACAAAAAGTTGGTTGTTGTATATTGAGAAACATTTGTCATTCACTTGAAGCAATAGTGTGAGATAAAATTTGTCTTAATGAAAATACATCTACTGAATTTCTTCTTCCTACATTTTTACCTCTTACATATTTGATATCGGAAAGTCGAAACTATCTCCAATTTTTTTTCACGTTAAAGGTTAATTGTCGAAATATAATGATGCACCGATTTTATCCAACAACTTGATTATATTATATATTTTTCGGTCAATCAAGCTACAGCTCAACCGATCAAATTACTCTAATTTAATCAAAAGAATGTGTAATATTTGACAACTAAGTGTGGATGACAATCTCGATAGAGGTGGCAATCGAGCTAAGCGGCTCGGCTCGCCAAAAAAGAACCCGAGCTCATAGAAAAGACGAGCCCAGCAAGCCTGCTCGGTAGATGAGCCCATGAGCCAAGCCGGCTCGTGGGCTCGTGGAATATACACAAGCCACGAGCTATATATATAAAAATTTTAAAAATGTAACCAAACGGTCACTGAAACCGTTTGGTCACTTTTCGGTGACCGTTCCGATCAATTTTTTTCTTCATTTATTTTAAATTTCTTCCCTTATAAATATCCACACATCACAACATTTTTTTCCTACCAAACTTACTATCAATAGCAATTATCTCTCATTCTCTACTTTACTTTCTACAATTTACAAATCAATATCCACAATATCATTCATTCATTTTATAATCATCTTCTACATTTTTTTTACATTATTATCTTGATTTTACAATTCATTGTATACACTACTACATAATTTTCATCAACTTCTCAATTCTACATTTCTACATTCTACTTCAAGTGTTCAACATNCATTTAATTTCTATTATTCACAAATGGATTTTCGATCGTTTGTTGAAAACTTGTTCGATGTTGGAGACAAAACACCTATCCAAAGTCAATTTGGAAATGAATTTGCCGGTCTAAATGAATTACACATTCCAGAAAACATTTAAGATTTCGACGTTCATGAAGGTAGTCATCCAATTGATTTGGATGACGTTGATGTTGATCCTAGTGTTCCAATTGATTTGGAACGAGATGAAGAATCTAAATTAAATATTCTCAATGCAAAAGGGAAGAGAAAGGGGAAGAAGCATGCAAAATGTTGAGATCATTTTAAATTGGTTCAAACTTGTCGTATGCTCGAAAGATTTCCAGAAACCAAAGCAGTATGTAAATACTGCCAACAACGACTAGCATGCCAAAAAGGCATTAAAACTACCCACCCCAACCGTCACTACAAAAACTGTGCGGACAAACATGGGCTTCTTTGAGTTGGTCAAATGCAACTACAGTTTTGTACTCCAAGTGTCGGTGCTACTACTACGCCATTTTTTACATGGATGTATTCGGTGGAGGAAGCTTAAATGGGAATGGTGAAGTTCATTACTACGTAAACTACGTCAAATAATATCTTCAACCGAGGTACGTTAGGGTAAATCAAAATACTATTCGTTCTGATATAATTAAATATTTTCATTCTACAAAGAAACTATTGATTGCGAATTTAGAAAAATATGGGGATGAGATATCTTTAACTTTGGATATGTAGGAATGAATTAATAAGAGATATTATATAGTTGCAACTGCACACTATATAGACCCACTTTGAGTCATGCATAAAAAAATTATTGCTTTTAAAATTATTGAGTACCTGCACAACGTCCAAACTATATTTAATGTTATTATAAACATTATTAGTGAGTATAAATGCGAGAGTAAAATTCGTTCTTTTACGTTCGACAACGTTAGTGTAAATAAAGTTATTATCGATAAATTGCATAGAGTACTTCAACCCGATTTCGGTGGATATTTATTTCATATTCGATGTGTATGTCATATTTTTAATTTAATAGTATAAGACGATTTAAAACATGTTAAGGATGAAATTAACCGAATTAGGAATACACTTATATATATCACGATTACACCTAATAGAAAACAGACATTTGAAGAATTTTGTGAAGCAGTTGGGATGACGCATGCAAAAACCTTTATTAGTGACGTAGGCCATAGATGGAACTCAACTTACTTATTATTAAAATCATGTTAAGGTTTTGAACATTTAATTACTGAATTTTATAACAATAGGCATGTTAGAGACGAAAACGATGCTATGTTGAATGAATCTTATTGGAATATAGTTTTTAAAATTAAAAAAAATTTGACGAGTTTTTATGATTCTACGAATATATTGTCTGGTATTTATTATCACATTAATTGTATGGTTCTTGAACGTCTTTATATAATTGCTATGACTTTTAAGAGATTTCAAAATGACCCTGATTTTTATGATGTTAAAAAATAAAATATATAAAAATAATTTATTACTCCCTACGAATTCTTCCATAATAACCTACAAATATGTTTTTCAATGAAAAATTATTTTTAGGGAAAAATAGGGGTTTTCGATACACAAAATTATTTGTAGGGAAAACCACGATTTAGCTCAAAAAATATAATGTAGGGAAAAACGAAATTGTTTTGTGGACAAAATTAATGTTAGTAGATGAATGATTTTGTGAAGAGAAAACTTACGCGATGAATTGTATTCGTCTCCAAAGGTTTCGTACGGAAAAATTTTAGTCCACAAATTTTAAAAATTTGTCATATTTTACCTATCCCCTCGATGTTACCCCACAAATGTCACAAATTTTTTTCGTGTTTCTTCTCACAAACAAGAACCTTTTCCTACAAATAAATTTTGTAGGGAAAACGTAAATTTCTTGTAGCGCGCATTATGCTAGAGCACGAAGCACACATCTATTCAGTCAATCGAATCATGTATGATGCAAAGTTTGAGCACATTGGGCGGCATTGGCATATGTATACATGGACCGAATTTCACACCTTAGCCTTGTAATGGCTTACACACAATTGGTGTCTGAACTCTTTTAATAATTGTGATTCACAAGCATTTTTATATATGAAAAAAATATATGAATCTTGACATGTCCACACGAAATGTGTTAAAACATACCTGAGCTACAGGTCAGCTATATCAGTACAAGAATAAGTGTTTGGCGGAAAGTTTGACAAATATCGTTACATGCAAATTAATGTGTCAGAACAAGTATACGTGTCAAGTAAGTAAGTTATAACATAAGTTTGAGGTCTTAAAACCTAAATCAAATTATTGTGCTTCCCTCTAACTAAGCATATAAATACTATAAAATCATTCATTTAGAAGGGTTCAGCATCCTTGCGATCAAACAATAGACAAGCAACCATTGGGATGCAGCTATTATGCCTTCTAATGGAATCTTATAATCAATCATTTTTTTTTTTTTGGAGTTTAATATTAATATATAAAAATTGGTAGAAATCTATTCTGTATTGTCCCATAAAAACCAATGTTTTTAAAAACAAACCGATCATCAAACCAAAAAAGGTGAAAGGCCGAGGATCAAAAGTCGAACCAGAGTTGAACCTATGATAAAGAAATGCTTAATTAGAAGTAAATATATACACATACATTGTGAAAAATGCATATTACTGAATGATTTCATATACATTCATGATCTCCACAAGACTCAGTATTTTTTACCATGTCACTTGATGATTATTTTGGATGGAAATCTGGAAAAAAAGGATATAGGAGATGGTCACCTTCAAGACAATTTCTTCCAATGCATGCGGTATGGAGTAGTTAGAAGCAAAATGTGTTACTCGAAGGTAGAATATGCAGTTTGAGTGAAGATGGAGCACAGGATGCAAATCAAGTTAAAGGTTGTTGAGCAACAATTCAATTCCACGTTGCAGTGTTGGGATCATTCTATGCGCTAGCTATGTGGTAAAGTTCATGGTTTTGTTGTATCATCATTTATACCATTGTCAATAAAGAAAATGCTAACGAGGAAGATGATGCTATTTAGGACAAAGAGAACAACTTTGATGAGGACCAGCAACGTATCTATTTCATGAGGATAAAGAGTATGTTTTTTTAGACGCGTAAGAATAGATATAGAGCATGTTCACTATATTGTTTTTAAGTATAATGTAATCATATTTAGTGAATGATTTTTAGTTTTGCTTTGGTGCAATATTTTAGATTCAATGTTACATTGATTGACATTAAATATCTTAATTTATTCATTATATTTTTGCATCTTTATATTACTTTGAATAAGGTTAAAAAACTTAATAAAATAAAAATAATAAAAAAAAATGAAAATAATTTAATTTCTCCCTACGAATTGAGACAAATATTAAATATGTTTTTCCCAAAAAAAAAATATTTATTTGTAGGAAAAGCATGGGTTAGCCCACAAAATAATGTGTACAATATTGTCACAAATTTTTTAATTGTCGAGAAAAATATGTATATCTTATCCCACAAAAATTATTTTCACAGAAAAATTTATTTATAGAGAAAAGCACGATTTAGCCCACAACATAATTTGTAGGAAAAAATAAATTCATTTCGTGGGCCAAAAGTAACTTTAGCTGATAAATGATTTTGTCAGGAAAAAACTTACACGACGTATTGTATTTGTCTCAAAAGAGTTCGCAAGGAAAGACTTCAGTTCACAAATTTCAAAATCTTGTTGTCTTTTACCTATCCCCTCAATGTTNCCACAAATAAAAACATTTCCCTACAAATATACTTTGTAGGGAAAACATAAATTTATTGTAGTGCAATGATCGAAACAGTGAGGAATATTCAAAAAATATTTCAAGAGTCAATCTAATTCTATTTTTATAGTATCCACGAATATGATTCGTGCATGGTTAGAGACGTTTTAAGGAAATTGACTAGCGCAATATGTATAAAAAGTTGTATGTACTTTCTTATTGAAAGATCAACCATATTTCAACGTTTGGTTTTATCTGATTCTCTTGTCTTGCCCAGACAACTCGAGCATCTTATATAAAAAAAAAATCTCGAGCATTTCAATTAGTTTGTAGTTGAGATCAATAAATCAAATATTAACTAAGAAATTTGATATAATTTTATCATTTTTAAAATTAATAAATAGTTCAATAAGACTTGTACAACTTTATTGTATTATAAAAACCATACAAACGAAGTCAAATTAAATAATTTGGTATAAACTATTTTTTAAACAGAAATTTCAAATCAAGAGTCTGAGCAACACAAAATACCTCAAGTAAACCATATAAAGTGAACTTTCCCATGTAAAATAGTGTCATAAACTTTGTATTGAATGATGTGGTTGAATATGATATCGAAGCACACCAAATTTTTGAGTTTAAATCTTCTTGTTACTCAATTATGAAAATGGTGCTTGTCAAACCTTTAATAAAAAATCATTTTTATACATGAAGTGCATTGAAGGGTAAATATAAAGGTTAAACCACAACTTTGAGGGTCCCCCACCGCCCCGCCCCTAAAGCATTGTGTATTGAAGAGTAAATGTAATAAATATTTTCCTTCTATGACGATTTAACTTTCAAATTAGGTGGTTCTAACTCCATGATCCTTTCATGTCATGATTCCCTGATTTTTCTTTCAACCATTAATTCATAGCTTTTGTCTTTTTCTGATTTATGCCAACTTTTTATGAAATGTCTAATTGCACCGACTCACATGTTTCAAATTCAGTTTATAATTTGAGCACTTTCATAAAGAAAAAATTGGGTTGATAAAAAAAGACTTTGAATAACAAAGATTCCGGTTCTCCACTTTCCCAAAAAAAAAAGAAAAATTTACTCTTCAAACAATTGTATTATAAGGGCATAGTGACCTTTCATATTGTTATGTTCTGGTTGAAATGAAAGGGACAGCTACATATAAACAGAAGTGTGGTTTTTCTTGAAACCATTATTCTTGGGTTTTATTTTGTTATTATTATTATTTTTTAAGTGAAAACTATGCCAACTCTAGATGGACCATACTTCTCGTTGAATCGACTCTCACATGTTACAATTTCGGCTTATTTTGAGCACTAGATAGTGGTTATTCGGGTACTCGTCCTTTCCTAAGTTGGTCAAGAAAATTTCTTTCACATGTGAGCACGGGCTGAGCTCGTGCTCGTTTGTAATTACTCGTGGGTTGGCTCAACCCACGAGCTTGTGGCTCGTGTGCCAAGCGAAGTTTCGGCTTGCGAGCTCGATTTTTTTAGATAAACCTTTTTTCTTTTAAAGATAAATCATCCTCATTTATTCTGATTTGGAACCGGCTACCTCAATTTCGAGTGGGCGGAGTTAAAAGTTATACACGAACAACTTGTTACGTGTACAATTTTTTTTTAAAAATTATAAAGGTATTATTAAAAAAAAATTATGAATATCGTTAAATTAAATATCACTTACTTGACGAGATGCAATTTCGGCATATTTATTTTACAGTAAAAAATGACCGTCTTACCAGTTATTCATGCACATTAATATTTTCAAAATATTTTCTATCAGTCGGCTCCTAACCTTGGACAGAATCCTCTTACCTGCACGAAAAGCAGATTCTGAAACTACAATGCTAACCTAAGGTGTTAGTAGGTCTTTTGCAATCGCAGAAACTACTGGCCATCGACGTTCATACTTTCGTCAGAATTCAATTACTTATTCTGAACTTCTCTTAATTTTTTTTATTATTAGACAAATAATGATTAAAGTAATCAATTAATTCAGTAGGCAATATATTTGGACTTGTGTTCGATGTTTGATTACATGCGGTAGACAAACTACTACTAGAGGAACCGCATGCATTTGAATCATATCTATATAAGTTAATGCCTTCAAATAATGTTAAAATTTCAGCATCGTCTTCTGGTATATCAATAGGAGAAGTTGGTGCAGAGCCAGAGAGTACCCGATTAATATTTGTGTTAATTCGTTCTACATATAATTCATACATTTCACATAAAACTTGTTCTAAATTTCTATAAGTGATAGGTACATTAAAAGTTAAAACTCTTGAAATTTAATCAATTACAAATTTAGTACCCGATAAATTATATCATGGGTCCATGATGCATGCTAACGAAAATAACATAGGCAAGTTTTTCCAATATTTTCTAAACTTTAATTCCATGAAATATATAATTGAGCTAAAATTGGAGTCATTTTTATATCTATGAAAAACTCTAGCACTTATATAAAGACGTTTAAGGATCATACAACTAGTGAGATAATAAACTCCAGACAAAATATTTGTAGAATTATAAAAACTTATCAAAAAAATTTAATTTTAAAAGCTAACATCCAATCGGACTCATTCAAAATAATATCATTATCATTTCTAATATATTTATTGTTATAAAATTCAGTTATTAAATATTCAAAAATCTTCACATGATTTTAATAATAAGTAAATGGAGTTTCATCTATGTCCTACGTCACTAATAAATATTTTCGTATCCGTCACCCCAGATTCGACATAAAATTTCTCAAAGGCTTATTTTCTACTAGATAAAATCGTGATATACACTAGTGCATCTCTAATTCTTTGTATTTCATTCTTAATATATTTTAAACTATCTTACACTATTAAATTAAAAATATGGCACACATATCGAATATAAAATAAATAATCATCGAAATCGGGTTGCAGTACTCTGCACAATTTATAGATAACTACCTTATTACCAGTAGCGTTGTCGAATATAAATGAACGAATTTTACTCTCGCAATGATATTATCTAACAATGTTCATAATAGCATTAAATATGTTGTTAACATTGTGAGGGAATTCAATAATTTTAAAAGCAATAAATTTTTTATGCATACATCAAAGTGGGTTTATATAGTGTGCAGTTGTAACTATATAACCTCTTTTATTAATCTCTTCTCATATATCCGAAGTTAAAGATATAACACCCCCATATTTTTCTAAATCGGCAATCAATAGTTTCTTTGTATGAAGGAAATATTCGATTGTATCAGAACGAAAAATGTTTCGACTAACCCCAACGTACCTCGGTTGAATATATTCTTTCACGTAAAAGAAGAAATGTTGGTTGTCCGCTATTGGTAGAGGCAACTCAGCAGCGGCAATGAATTTCACTGTTCCCGTTCAAGCTTTCTTCTCTGAATACATCTACGTAGAAAGAGATGTAGTAGTAAAATTGGTGTCTGGACTACCAAATTGTAGTTATATTTGACCAGTAGGAAGAAGCTCATTTTTAGCCACACCTGCTTTGCAGTGATGGTTGAGGTGGATGTTTCTAATATTTTTTTACCATACTAATCATTGTTGATAGTACTTACATACTGTTTTTAATTTTGGAACTCCACACGACCTATTTAAATCAATTTAAAATGATCCCAACATATTGCCTATTTTTTCCCCTTTCTCCTCCCTTTTGCATCAGGAATATATAATTCAGGTTCATCCTCCCGTTCCGCCTTGAAAACATCAACGTCATCCAAATCAATTAGATTATTACTTCCATGAGCATCGAAATTCGAAATATTTTTGGGAATAGGTACTTCATTTAGGCCGACAAATTCATTCTGAAATTGATTTTGCAGCGTTATAGGTGATTCACCTCCGATGCCGAATAAGTCTTCAACAAATGAACATGGATCCATTTATGAATTGATATAAAATGTATAGTAAGTAACAAATCAAGAATTGAAAGAAAGTTGACGTGTAACATTGTAATTGAAAATTTGTAATGTGATAATTGATATTTAAAAATCAAGATTATAACTCAATAATGTAAAATGTAGAAGATAATGAAGAGATTAGAGAGTAGAGAATGAGAGTTGGGTGGAAAAAAATGGATCAAGGGAAGGATATTGGTGCGGAAGCGTTTATAAAAATCTTGTAATAAGAATTATGTAATAAATAAGAATGATATTTGAACAATCATTTCTTGTATATATTGAATAATAATTGATTGTTTTGAAAAGTGTACTATACTCTTCTATTTATAGGAAAAATTATACCTTCATAAACGAAGCATGATATGATTTATCATTATTAAGTTCGCTCTCGATAGAGGCCACTTGTGATATTTTCAATTCTTCGTACTTTTCACCTTTTGTTGTAATGTTGAGTGATGCTTTTTTCAGCACAAAAGAATTGATACACGGACTCAAATCCTCATCGTCAATGTTTTCCTTATTTTTATGCGAATCTTTGACACTAAAGCTATAGAAAAGGTCAACAAAATTTTTATTCTCAATTTGACAATCTTCACATTTGACTCCTTCGTGATTGCAAAATTTAATTTCTTCCTCTGGTGTTGGACATTTCTGATCTTTAACTCGTTCATCCTTGGAGTACGACTCAATCTTGAAGTTTTCAATTGTAGTTTCCATATACAAGGAATCAACAGGTCTCGAATTTTCAACTTGCTTATGTTTTTCTTTTTCTGTTTTAGTATCATGGTTAGTAACATTTTGATTATCTTGAATTACTTCTTTTTTAGTCTCATCATCTGCCTTATAAGCTCTTTTCTCTTTGTCATTCATAAATTGTTCATCACATGACACCAAGACAATCTTTTTATTGTACCACCTAAACACATATCTATTATCTCGACCTATGTAAGTGGCATGTATATCATAGTACCATAGTTGTCTCCAAAGTACATGACAATCGTCTATCTTTACCACGTTACATATAATCTCATCTTTGTATAACTTTCCAAGAAAAAGTGAAATTTTACATACTTCCATATTTTGAATTTCTTGCCCCTGTTAAGCTTAATAGTAAGATGAGTATTTTTCAATTTTCAAATTTAAAACTTTCACCAATGCATCGGATACCAAGTTTTGACTACTCTTATGATTTATTATCGCTTTACATACTTTGTTGTTAATGGTGCATCGTGTTTTAAAAAATTTGTTGCGCTTCAACTTTGACTCTTTTATATTTTCTCGATAGACTTCCATATAATCCTTGATAACTTGTGTGCTTTCAAATTTAGCTGGGACTTGAGGAAACTCTCTAGCCACATGTTGATGTGTTCTATGCTTATTGAAACAATCAACATTCAT
Source organism: Fraxinus quadrangulata (assembly GCA_903798255.1). Taxonomy (NCBI): domain Eukaryota; kingdom Viridiplantae; phylum Streptophyta; class Magnoliopsida; order Lamiales; family Oleaceae; genus Fraxinus; species Fraxinus quadrangulata. The sequence continues at coordinate 68,841 of CAIGRB010042823.1, forward strand.
AACAGTTAAGTTCTGCAAATTCTTGTTAGCTTGCTTCTTCATGGATTCGCGATTCCTTTCAAGACTTAACGCAGTTACCATCTACGTGATGATATGAAGGGTTTAATAGATCCTCTCGATTCGTTGTTCGAGTTTGTCAAGCCTCCGTTCATTGTCGACAGTTCGATTGCCACCAAGACCATCGTCGCCCATCATATTGAGGCAATATCCTTACAAGCGTTTATGAAATTCTTGCAATAAGAATTATGTAATAAAAAAAAAATTTGAACAATCATATCTTGTATATATTGAATAATAATTGATTGTTTTGAAAAGTATACAATACTCCTATATTTATAGGCAAAATTATCCTTAATCCTATTAATAAAAGGAAACTAAAATAAGGAAACTAATAAAATCATAATCTAATTAAAAATCATGTTATAATCAATAAATAAAAAAAATCATATTCTAAATAAGAAATACAAAGATAAAGATAAAATAAAGATAAAATTTATTAGAGCTAGAAAATATAAATCACAATTGTAGTAGAAAATTACTAATCATGATTATGTACTACATCAGATATTTATAGGAAAAAATGAAGGGAAAAAAACACTGAACTTTTTAGACAAGCTATGAGCTCGGCTCGTGGCTTGCCTATTAATGTGCCCACGAGCCGCTTGTTTAAAAATGAGCCGAATCGGCTCGGCTTCGGACTCGTCTTTTTTACGAGTCCCAGCGGTCGAGTCTACATGCCACTTGACTCGATTGCCATCTCTAGAATGGTATATTAATGTTCTACTCCATGAGATAATTGACATGATATATTTGTTGAAAATCATTAAATTTTGAATAACTTATTTGATTCAAGATAACTTATTTTGAACTTTAAATAAGTGAGAATTTGATTGAATTGCTAATTGTTGTCCCACATAGGAAACTTTGGAAAGTATTGAACTTACAAATATCCTTTTAGAAAATATGAAATTTCATTGGGCTAATGAATATGACAACACAGTATATACACTATAAAAACACCAATATATATACATCGAAACAATCATGATACACACCATGATATACAAATGCAGATCTTTAATAAATTCTATTCCAAATTTTTTTATTACAAAACACAAATTTGTGTTCATTGGCGCTGTTAGACATTGCTGTATTTGCTTCTATAAGAGACAAAATTCGTTGTATGATGTGAGACAATTGCTAATTATCTTTAAGCATCATAAAAGGAATCAAATTTATCTTGAGGACCCAATATGATTTCAGTGGGCTCAAATTAGAATCCGGTCCTGATTTTGTTCATGATTCGAACTCCTTTTTTATCCTATTGATCATTCCGTACTTATTTCAAGAAGAGTAAGTTTCAGGAGGATTAAGCATCTTCTGGATGTTAGAAAGGAGAAAATTTTTACTCCAAAAAAGTGGACAATAATAAGACATTATGTGAGTTAATAAGTTGTTGACAGGGTTGGTTGTGGTTTGGGTTGGGTTGATTTTGAGTCCAACAAACCCAACCCAATCCAACCCAAACTGATCAAACGCAGGTTGGTTTGGGTAGGATTGATTGGTTTGGACTTGAATCTAATTCAAGTCGGATAATCTTTTTATGGGCCCAATGGTTGGGACATTTTCTGTTGAATTTGAACAATTTTTTAAAAATTTGATACCATTTCGATTTGAACCAATTTCAGTTAAATTAGTTTTAAGTCGATTGAAGTTGGATTAAGGATCTGTGGGGTTAGGTTTCATTCCAATAGAGCAATATAAATTAAAAATATTGTAAAACATGTTAAATAGATTATATCATGATCAAATTAAACCAATAGATCAATATAAATTAAAAATATTTTCATACATGGTAAATAGATTATTTCATGATCAAATTAAATACATATTAAATCACTCTAAATACATGTTGAATATTTGCATATAATTCAACCTAAATACTAAAATGTTAAATCATCCAAACTCAATAAAAAATCTCCTCCTTCATCCAAGTGTTTAGTCAAAAATCATATCAAAAAATCGAGTCGAGAAGTCGAGGCACGAGCAGCGATGAGAGGCAAAAGAGACAAGAGATGTGGGGCAGATGAGAATTTTGATCATTAAGTTTTTTATTTTTGGTTTTAAGCACTAATTTTCTTTTTAATATTTTTTAATTTATTGGGTTCGGTTGGGTTTGGTTGGGGTTCATTGGGTTTTAATAGATAACTCGGCACCCAACCAAACCGGCCTAAATTTTGATTTTCTAACCCGAACTCAACCCAATTGAACTAAAAAAACTAATCCAAACTAGTTGGCTTGAGTTGGGTTGATTGGTTCGGATCGATTTTTGTCCAATCCTAGTTGTTGATTGGAAACCAAGTCCTTGTGACAAATATAGTTGAATATTTCGTGAAATTTAATATGTTTTCTATCTTATAAAATATATGTCCAACTCAATATATAGTGTTTTTAATGAACAAAGTTTCTTATAATTAAACCACATCTTTTTTATGTTGTGCGATCATGAACCTTCTAATTTATCACTATTTGAATTGAGCCAACAATATTTTCTTAGACAACTAACGTCCATGGTTATATTACATAAGTATCTCTTGAATTGATTCAGCGCCACTATTAGTTTGAATTCAAGAAACGTTATTTCGTGCTTGAATCGAATTTGTTAGCCAGCTGAGATTTCAAATCATGCTAGCAATAGTGTTGCTCTCTATGAGTTGACTAGTGAACAGCTTTAAATCTGCATTTTGAAATTTGAGAAACATCACATTTCTAGACGACGTTATTTCATGTGTGTGTAAAACATGCTTTGGTCATATTTATAGAATTCGAGGAGATCAAGTCCGTGTGGTGCAAAGTTTGTGACCATTGAGTGTCATCTTCATATATATGTACTACGAACAAAACGTGACACCTTAGTTTCATGATAGCTTATATGCGCAATTGAGTCTGTGCCCTTTTCTTTTATAATTTGACCTATTGGGTTGCAATCTTTTATAGCACTTAAATTTTAACCATTCGTGATGGGATTATAAATTTTACGGCAGCCAAATAAAAATTCTAAACTATCCTAGATAGATGTGGCAAAGATAACAGCAAATCCAGGAGGCCAAACAGCATGTTGTTTCTAATTTGATCCTCTAACTTACTCTTTGGTGCTCATTTATTAGTTTTGACTCAAAAGATTATAAGGTTCGAATGATTTTTTTTTCTTGAATTTCAAAGCACACCTTTTATTGCCCCATTTCCCCAGAAATAATTTTATAATGGGGTTAGGGATATGGTTTATCCATAAACTAATCTGGAAATGAAAAAGTCTCCTTGGCCAGGATGTCGACCGCTTGATTTTATTCCCGACTGATCAGTGAGCACTTGAGCACATGGAAAAAGTGAATTAGGTCGTGATACTGCTGAGGATAGCCCTAAGTGCATGAAGATTTGGACAGTGGACAACCTCTATTGCAATGTTATTTTTATTTGGCTCCAATTAAATCTCGTTCGAATTATTTTCAAAAATAAAATTTTGTGAAGAATATTGTCATCGCTTTGGGTTATCAACAAAATTAATGTTATAATACATTAATTTTAAAAGAAGCATTGTTCCTTGGAAGATAGACATCCATTTGATATTGTTAGCACTGGTGCAACGGATGAAATATGTCTTAAGGAGATTTGTATTTGCATATATGGATTCATTTCATCTTCTTTTCAATAAGTCACAATTTGTGCATTTTTTATGTACATATCTAGACTTCATTAAGTCGAAATTCTAAAAATTATGTATTAATGCTCTTGAAAAAGCATAATTTCGATTTATAAATATTCTGATATTTTTAGAAGACTGCTGTATTTTTGTTCTAGGGGAATATGGGCTTCTTTGAGCCCAATTTTTTAGAAAAAAAATGCGTTTTGCAATAGTGTTACGATGAAGAATGTGTGGTTATAAAAAAATGAGTTTGTACGTAATATTATTTTATTGAAAAATGTATGATTGTAATAGGATCAAATCACTATTCAATGATACATTTTGATAGAAAAATGGTGTTCAAATATATAAGAATATTTGGGTAAAATGTTGTATTAATTAATACTTGTATAAAAAAATTTAACAATATTTTCGAACAATATTTTCGAAGAATATTATGTTCCTGAAAATAATTGTATATATTAAATATGCATATTATATTCATGATAATCGAGGATGTAGAGTTAATTGTATACAATGTATTATCGGATTTGGCTACTTTTTGGCTTCAGAATTGTAGCATTGGACCTACTCACATATTTCAATTTCAGCTTATAGTTTGAGAACTTTCATGAGAAAAAAGTGAGTTAATCAAGAAAATTTCATTTTCTTGAAAAATAAAAAAAAAAAATCTTCAACCAATTGTATGACAAGGGCATAGTGACATTTCATGTTGTCATGTTTAGGTTGAAACGAAAGGGACAGTCACTTAAGTAGAAAAATGTATGTGTGGTTCTTCTTGAAACCATTAATTGGGTTTTGTTTTTCTGGATGAAATTTATGCCAACTCTTCATGGACCGCACGTCTCATTGGACCGACCCTCACATGTTACAATTTTGGCTTGGCTTGAGCACTAGCTAGTGATTATTTGGGTACACGTCTTTTTTCAAAGTTGATCACGAAAATTTCATTGAAAGGTGCTTTTGGAAGTCGATCAGATAATTTTAACTATACTAGTCAAATCTAATACAATGAGTAGATTAGAAGACATTATGCGAGTTGATGAGTTGTTGATTAGAATCATGTCCTCGTGACATATATAGTTGAATATTTCACTATAGTTAAACCACGTCTATTTTGTGTTGATCGATTATAAACGTTCTAACTAATCCACCATTATTCAAAGTGAGGCGACAACGGTTTTCTTAGACAACTAACATCCACGGTTTTATTACATAAATATCTATTTCAAATCATGTTAGCAGGTACATGGATTTGATTAGAAAATAAACTAATCCAGAATTGGTACAATGCATGCACCCTTTTTATTTGCGTTTGTTCATCCTTGGTATAATTGGGTCCAGTTTGGTATAAACCAACCCAGACCCGTTCCACAATAGATCTAGAAAATCAAATCGTATTAAAGGGGCATGACCGCGTGGCCATTTGTATGATGCTTGTACTGCTAATTAGTGGTGTAGGAGATCTTGAAGCAAAGGCTAAGGCCCTTTTTAAAACCGATGGGGCCGTAGTTTTTTATTCAAATTCGAAGTTCTGAAATCTCCGCTAGAGAAGTTTTTTAAGTGTCAGGCCAAGTTAGGCTGGCCTGACATGTAAAAAGCACGATATTGAGATGAGACATGGGCTTTCCCACCTTCACAAAGTCCCCAACAGTAGACATGCTCCAAAAGAAATAATAAATAAATAAAAATTGAATGAAATTATTTAACTGAATATTTCGGCCTGTTGTTTCTTTTTCCATCTTTGTGACATGCTGAGATATTTAATACACACGTACAATATTATTTATCAACAAGGGTGTTCATTCTGAGTCTATACTGCAATGACACCCATAATAATAAATAGCATTACTCAATAGATACGCTAGTGTAGAGTGTAAAGTAGAAGAAAAATTAACATGAGCGGCATCTGTAAGGTTGTGTTGCTCTCTTTGAGTTACTTATGAACAGCTTTTAAGTCTACCTTTTGGTTATTTGAGAATCATCACATTTCTAGACTATGTTATGTCATTTGTGTAAAAAAATCCATAGAATTCGAGGAGGTCAAGACCGCGTGATGCAAAGTTTGAGACCATTGAGCGTCATCGCCTTATGTATGTACCACGAACCAAACCCAACACAACTGAGTGTCGTGATGGCTTATACGTACGCGTAATTGAGTCTGTACCCTTTTCTATTATTACTTGACATATTGGCTTGCGATCTTTTATTTTAACCGTTCATGAGTTACGGCTTTCAAAAATAAAACCTAAACCAACCGAGATAGAAGTGGCAAAGATAAACAGCAAATCCTGGGGGCCGAACAGCATGTTATTTCTACTTTGAACCTATAACTTACCCTTTGGTGCTCACCAATTAGTTTGAGTCGAATTATTAGGTTCGAATATTTATTTATTTTCTTGGAAGTAGATAGCACACCAGAAATAATGTTTACAATGGGGTTAGGGGTATGATTTATTCACACACCATTTTGGAAATGAACAAAATTAAGCCTCCTTGGCCACGATTTGGGCCACATGATTTAATTCCAGACTGATCGGCGAGCACTTGAGCACATGGAAAGAGTGAATTAGGTCGTGATACTGCTGAGGACAACCCCTTCAAGTGCATGAAGATTTGGACGGTGGACAACCTCTATCGCAATGTCCACAATCATTAAATCCATATGGCTTTCCACTGAAAATTTTTAGACCTAATGTATCCATAGATTCACTAGCATATGGAGATAATTCACCATGAATGGATTTATTTTTAGCAGCAACAATTTGCCCCTTTGCATTGGTGCAAACGATTCCTGTACCTGAGTACCCGTGTCTCAATTTTACATAGCATCCAAATTAGGAAATTTCCATTTGTACAAATGAAAAACAATATAGAAGCCTTACAACCTCGCACATGAGAGTGGGTCCCGAGCAATAAAAAAGTAAAAAATATTACCCACCCACCCCGCCCTTGTGAGTATCTGTAATACTTCTATATCTGTACGTGTAGTTCTCCTCTCCAAATTAAGCTTCAGTCGGTTCCCAATTGGTGGTGTCCACCTCTAATTGTACGATGTGCCATGAGTGTTTGTTTGAATTTACGGGTATATTGCGATTAAAATGTGTAAATTAGAATTAGTCTTCCATTGAGCATCTACAACGAAGAATCTGCTCCAACACTAGAATCAAGTCAAAATCAGTACAGTACAAATGTTCAAAGAAATCTCCATATTTCTTCAAGCTCCTCCCTCCGTGATACAGAGTTTACTACAGTAAACCAATCACTCAAACTATCTATTTAAACTCAGTAAACATAAATCCACTAAAGATTACAACAGAAAGAGTATCGAATCACAGAACCTAAATGGAGAGTCACAGAGAGAAAACAAAGTGGCGTGCACATAAAATGTGAGAAAAAAAAAGGATGTTGCTTGGTGTACAAGGAAAGGACAACCAGGGTAACTACACGTGATGTGTGGCACAATACAATTGGTTTGTTTTTAACACCCAATATAGTTTTTACACTTGGCTCCCTGGCAATAAATCCTGGCAACACTCTCTCTACAAATGGTTTTACTCGAAGAAAAATGAGGTCAAGCCCCTTTATATGGACCAGAAAAAACCAATTATCCAACGTCCATAATCATGCCACGTGTAGGGCTAGATGCCATTTTAACCTAAGCCAGAAATTCATAGTTCTCCTAAACATTTTTTTATTAAAATTTGGTCAAATGATCAAAGAGTCAAATTTTGAAAAGCGCGCACACACACACACATACCATATTCTTTAAGCAAAAGGAGAAAGATAAATGCCCAACTCGCCATCCGGGGGCACCACATGATCCCCTCGGATGGCTAGGGCCCCTGTGGCCCTGTCAATGCAGCATTGCTCTAAGTAGAAACATAGCATCCATACATATGTTCTTCATGTCCTAGGTCTATCGATAAATGACAAAGGCAAAATAACCCGTCAACCAACTTTATTATCCCTACTTTCACTCATCTCAATAATATCAACAATACATCTATAAAGATCATCTTGTAACTGGGTCTGATTATTACATAAGTAATCTTACCTAGATGCTCAATCTTAACATACATATCAACAAAGTATTTCTACAAAGTCTTCTAGTGTTCAACAAGTTCGAATTTGTCGAGGATCTGACCTGAAGTTTATAGCAGTAATATTCTTTGACCATGTTTGGTCCGGATTAAAATTTGATTTTAATCCAAGTCAGAGTCAAACAATCAATATTAACCACGTCTTTTATGGATCACACAACTTTTCAATTACACATTTCAAAAATTTCTATCACAATTTACTAAAAATCTAATTTTAATCTCCATCAAATACTCTCTTTATATAAAACTTGTGATGGACTCCTTTTCTTCTTCATTACTAAAGACAACATTTAAACAAATTAAATAAAAGTCTGCTAGAATAATAACACAAGAAACAATTCTTCAATCAAACAAATTTGATTTAGCCCAAGAAGGTCTTAATTTGAGGAATACTGTTGTTTCTTATGTAACAATTTTTCGAATACTCCGATGCCAAACATTTTCACAGTAAGGAAACACAAGTTGGTATCTTAGTATTTAGCTAGATTTATAGTGAACAACAATGTCACTTAGTATCTACCAAATTGCAACAAACTGAGTCGTGGAGTCTGCATTGCGTACTCTTTGATTATTGCAGTATAACACTCAATTGCCACTTCAGCAAAGCTGTTCAAATACATACAACAGATTCCCAACAACTTGTTAGCATGTATTGTAATTTGTAGAAATGTTTAAGGATAATTTAGTCATTTGAATTGTATAGTGTTAGATGATTACCTCTATATATAGACTACTGTACAGCATAAGAAATTATTTTCAATTACAACAGATTCATCTCTTTGGGTGCCTTCGTCAATACCATTTTCTCTGTTTCCCTTTCTTTTGTTGTTGGTTTCATCCCACTCCAGCACCAATTTTCACTAAATCCTACATTGATCAACTCTAAGGTCCCAGTTCAACCAATTTTTCATAAAGATGTAATCGATTTTGTATTTCAACTTCAGTATCGAAGAAATATAATTGTAAATAAGAAGGATGACCATCAACTGAAACAACTTGACCTTGAATTCTAATTATGTAAACACCTTTATTTTACATAAGCAATTCTTTATCACGGTATACACCAAAAGATGTCATAAAGAAATTCGATAAACATTCTTAAAGTCCAAACATGTGTAATTAATTCTTTAGGCACAATATTAACTTTTCATCTAATCCAAAAACCTTTAGTTTCCTTGTCGAACTTGACACTTTACAATGAATACATACAGTGGTTAAAATTGACACATATTTTATTGAATTTTTGCTTGCCACATTCACGTGTCATGTGTTGCATAAAGTAGACCAGTCCTACTATAGAAACAGACTCAATGATAGATTTTTAAACACAGACACGACGAATTCTCATTAAAAGTTACAAAAAAAAATGCTGACATTTTAGCCCCTGGAACAAGCTCTCGTCATGTTCAAGAGGCTTAACTGAAAGTAGACACAATAAAGCTGGTTTTGCAAGCCAGCACAACCCTGAGTTAGTCACGTGTAATGGCGGATCTAGCACCCGGCGAGGTGGCACGGTCGCCCGTGTTGGATCCGTCAAGATTTACAAGTTGGATTTGGAGGGAGATTGTGTTGGCGTTGCAGACTTGCCGTTGCCATTGTTGCAGGGAAGCTTGGAGCTAGAGGGAGGAAGATGATGAGTGTTACTGGGCCAATTTTTTTTAGAAAAATTGTAGGCCAATTATTTTGGGAATTTTTTTTTAAATTAGGCCCATTAATATTACGAATTGGAAATAAGTTAAAACGTTGGCCAGCCTTCTCTCCCGTTCTCACTTCTTCCAAAACATTACAATTGCAAATCCCATTCTGCTCCCAAATTTGAAATTGTGGGTGAGCAGTGAGCTCTCCAGCAAGTGCGTGAACCGCTAGTGCATCGTCGTCCTCCGCCAGATGGCCACTATCTCCGCCCCACCCCATTCTGTTGGTGACTAAGTCTGTGGATTGTGGGTGGGTCCTAATCTATCTGATTTTTTTTTTTTTAGTTTGATTGGTGACTTAAAAATTGTTGATTTGTGATTTACATATATTGAATCAGTGATTTACTATTTTTATAGATTTGCAATTTATTTATATGAAATTGTTGATTTAAAGTTTTGTGATTTATATATGCAGAATTGATGATTTACAGATTTGGAATTTATATAAATTGATTTGTGATGTGTGTGTGTGTGTGTGTGTCAAATGGGTGATTTACAATTTTATAGATTTATGATTTATTTATATTGAATTGGTGATTTCAAGATTTGTGATTTATATATGTTGGATTTTTTATTTATATATGTATATTTGTTAATAGATTGTGAACGGTTTTTTCAATCTAAATGAAAGTCTTTACGTAGTTCTTAAAATATCGGGTTGTATTGGGTTTTTTATATTTATATGATTTTATGTTTTAGTTCATTAATATATTAATTGAAGAATTTTTAATATTATTTATTTAAATATTAATAAATGATCTAGTAGGTGTCAAAG
>CAIGRB010042825.1:6403-19948 GCA_903798255.1 Fraxinus quadrangulata
TTTATCTTCTTTTTTTCATTTAAATTTTGTCACTTTATCAGAATAAATGTAACAAATGTAGTGACATAATTCGAGATTGCAGTAGATAATTTGATGAAAAAATTGAATGTATTTAAAATAGTCCATTGATGAAATATCATGTGACATTATATCAATAATTATGTCAAAGATTATGACACCATAACATGATTGGGTGGAAATTTCTGTTTTGTGTGGGTTTTGTCCACGTATTTTGTCCGCTTATACTTTGTTATCCTGTTAGAACAGCGAGAATATGGGTACATGTTTTCTCTTCTACAAGACTTTCTTACAAGTAAATAATATTTTAAGCATATTTAGAAAGTGCTTTCTATAAAAATAAAAATAAAAAGAATTAAATTATAAATAAATAGAAATGAAGGATGAATAAGTAAATAGTACTTGTCAGTCTTTTAAAATATGTAAATAAAAATTGATTTAAGTATTTATAAACAATTTATAATAATAAGTCATGTATTGACTCTATACAGTATTTTAAATAGTCATATCTAGTGTGTCAATTATAAATTAAAGATAAATCATAGTTGTTATTAAGCATTAGTGATAATCTACCACATTACATTATCCTGAAGAAACTAGAACATTTAAGTTAATTAAATGTATTACAAAAAATTTAAGGTATGAATAAAATAGATGGACATGAAAAGTATGCTTACCTTATTATTATTAAAAGGGGAAGGAGCTTTTCAACCATTTTGTTTTGCTGGATTTTTGGTCTGTAGCCCCACCATATAGAATGAATAAGGAGAGGTTTATCGATAGCCAATCTTATACTACTCCTTACCTCACTCCCTTATCGCTTAAAGGAAGAAGTCGTCGAAGCGAGTCTAACAGCCAAAGAGTCATCTTTTAAAGCACGAATTAGTTCTTGCTTATAGTAACATGTAAAGCAGGTTTGGGTATAGCATGACTTGAAACTCGGTCATTAGATTAAAACCTCAATGCTCTACCAATTGAACTATATATTTAAAAAAAAAGACATAACGTAGTACGAAATAAGGATTGGTGCGGAAAATAGGGTGGCCCCCCCTCTATATGAGGCTCGTACTATAGAGCAAGTGAAAAATACATAAGGGCGCTTTAATACTCCTGCGAGAAAATGGTCTAGCTAACGTGCCTCTTTTGAAAAACTCAAGGAATGCCTTGATATGAGAAAGATGTGCTCAAGCTTACTAAGCAAACGCAGACTTGGCTTCGAAAGCCAAACTTACTCAACAAGCCTCTTTCCTTTATTATGTTAGATGCTTGTTTTCACTCACTGAAGATTCTATCTACAAAAGAAGGTTAATGGAGGATTCTAAAATGGCTCTCAATGACACCATTTATGAGAGGGTTAGGTCGTCTTTCCTTCCTTCAGCCATACGATTCACCTTAAAACCTTAAAGACGGAGAAGGGAAGGAGCATTACATACCATTTTTTTTTTTCATAATAAATAAAGCATGTCTAGATTATCCAATAAACATGTAATACATGAATATATATATATAAAAGATAGTCCTAGATCGTTGAGATCCTTTTTGACAATCTACATGATTTGTCTCGATCGAGATGGATTAGCTCATTTTAATTTTGTATTTTCTTATTCTCTATTAAATGGTTTAGGTTAGGAATATAAAAGATGTATACTTATTGTATGAAAATTCTAAATTGATCTTATGAACCGATAAAGAGAAACATAAAAGATGTCGAATCTAACAAAAACGACGGATCCCTCAAAATCTCCACAAAAAAAGATTAGCTAATAAATAACCTACCTTAATCTACTCATTTTCATGTGTAATTACTATTAGTGCTCATAAACCAGATTTGTTTATTACTACAATCTTGGATCCTAGTTGATTCCAAAAGATAATAATTAGATCGAAAGGACCCATTTTCAATGTCCTGCCAATTCTTTTTTAGGAAAAGATGAAATCATAATGGAACACATATTTTATGAATAAATTTCCTCAAAGTCATTTTAGCCCATTCTTTTAGGTCTGATATGCTACTTTTTGTCATCTATGTCAAATATGTCCCACAATTTGACAAATCTTTGTACCATCCCTCACTGTTGTTAGATTCCACAATTCATCACTTCAATGTCCTCTCCCTCTCCTTCCCACCCCCAACCCCCCCTCACATACATTTATACTTGAGGTTTGTTTGGTTAAACTATTGAAAAGTCAAAAATTATTTTTAAAATTAAGAACCTATTTTTAAATCTCTTTATGTGATATTTTGTCTGACTAAAAGAAATTTTAGAGAAAGTTGGTTTAAAGTAACTGCTCAGGAAGCTTTTGGACTAAAAGAGAAGCAAAAAATAAAAATAAAAAAAGGTCGTGAAAAAGAAATCCTCAATATATGTTCATTTGAGAGCCAATATTAGGAAAAATTACATGGAGCCTCCAACAAGTTGGCTACCAATCTTTCATTATGGAGGCAGAATCAAATTTCTAATAACTAAACCGTTTCAATCTACTTTAAATTATATGGTAATCTTCATCAAAATATATCTCACTTCAAATTTACATGCATATGTGTGAGGAAACTTTTTTATTCGAGGAGATGATCTTGGCTGATTAGGCCATCAGAATAAGAAGGGCCTTTCGAGTTGGGAAACAAAACTAAATTTTATAAAATTAACTATTCATCACATAGTGTGATGCTTCATCATTCATTTAGACAATTTAAGTAGTAGAAGACTAATTATACAACTATCATGAAAAGTTAACAACCAATTTGCTATTAGTGATGATGTAAATTTATCGAATAGTAATTCATGTGATTTCATTTACCAATAAAAAACGGGGTTTGTTTTTCTTGGAAGGAGAAAATTTGAGATTGACTTTGAAAAACTAGCAAGCAAACAAACAAACAAGCATCATAAAAAATTGGTTTTGGAGGAATTAATTTTAGGGATAATTGCAGCAAAAGTCTCAAACTTTTAAGACATCGACAGACTTTCTCCAAACCTTTGATTTGTTGTAACCGCCACCCCCAATCTTTTGAAATGTTGCGGGAGAGGCCATTTGGTGGTTTCCATCCAAAATACCGTCAGTTGACCCAAAAATTAATTTTGACCACATTTTAATCAATTTTAAAAGGGCAAAATGGTAACTATCTATTAATCACATTAAATAATAAACCAAAAAAAAAAAGGGGGCATCCAATTTTTGCTCCAAGCGAACAGATGTGAGTAAATTTGGGGTGATTTATGCTAGAGCCCAGAAAAATGTCGGTCCATCTGGGGTTACAATTGTGATTGTAAGGTCGGATTTGATTGGAAATGCGCAACCAAATACTCCTGTAATGCTAGATTACAAGATTCACGCCGTTCCCCTTACTTCGGTATTTATATGTGTGGGTTGGTGTTCGAGGATCTCATTGCTCAGGGTGGATTGAACGAGGTGGAGAAAAAGAATGTGAAGAAGGCACAAATTTTGTATGACACTATTGGTGGGAGCAAAGGGTTCTTTAGGTGTCCGGTGGAAAAGAGTGTGAGGTCTTTAATGAATGTGCCATTTACTTTGGCAAAGCTGGAGTTGGAAGCTGAGTTTGTGAAGGAAGCAGTCAAGGAGAAGATGGTGTAGTTGAAGGGACACAGGTCGGTTGGCTGCATGAGAGCTTCAATATACAATGCTATGCCTTTGGCTGGGTTTAAGAGAAGAGAACAAATGGTTCTGATTTGGGATTTCATTTTTTTTATTATTTCTTTTTCTTGTTTATTGTTTAAAATAGCTAATTATCATTTTGCCCTTTTAAAATTGATTAAAATGTAGTCAAAATCAATTTTTTGGATCAATTGGCGGAAATAGCCTTTCCTGCAACGTTTCAAAATGTTAGGGGTGACGGCTGCAATAAATTAAAGGTTTGGAGAAAGTCTGTCAGTATTTTAAAGGTTTAGAGCTTTTGCTGCAATTACCCCTTAATTTTATTATATTGTAATTTTGAGCCAACTTTTGGCTGCCTTTATTTCATTGTAAAATACCAATAAGGGGCCTTTTCTCATCATTTTCCTTTCTTGTGATATAGCATTAAAATTGAACAATTATGATATGTTCCTACAATGGACCCTAGTCTTATATTATGAGATGGATAATGTTGTTCGGACAGGGCCACGTAGGCTCTGTTCATGTAGTGCGACCTGTGGCAATTCCAACGGTAGGAAATCCCCCTTTGCTTCTAATCTTGATTACATGTCGTTCATGCTTTTTGTTCTTTTCTGGCCAGTTAGGATTTTAAATTTATTGTGTTACTTTCTTTTTTGTTTTCAAATAAAATGCTACCTCGAAATATATATCCACCAATATCTTGTTGTCTAATGGATATAACGTTTCTTCATGGTGTGCTAGCGCGAAGTCGACTCGCAAAAGTTCGATCTATATATAATACAATTAGACATCCAGTGTATGATAAAAAAAGTGAGTTTAAATCAATAATAAATTTAAATGTTTTGACTTAAGAGTGGAACTAATGGCCATTTGATATGACTTTTGAGAAGTGAGTCTTTGAGATTTAAAAGCTATTTTTAAATAAATTTGACTAATTTTATGAAAATATTTCTTTAATTTAGAAGATTTTTTTAGAGAAAGTCCACTTTCGAAATAAGAAGCCCTTTTATAAATTATTTTCCAAAAAAAACAAAAGAAGCATGTCTACAAAAAGTCATAACAAACGAGTCCTAAAAATATGAAAGTTAACATCGTTGTGGTATTTATGATATTATTTAAAGTGCCAAAATATTATTATTTTTATTTTTATTTTTTTTAAAATTTTTTGGTGAGAAAATTGGAGGGAGTAATCATAATATTGGAAATTGAAATAATCTTCAATCAATCATGTGCACAATCTTAATAATTTGCCAACAAATTTCACCAAAATATAAATAAAGTTATAAAGTGGCCATTATTTATGTAGTGGAAATGGGGCCACGAGGAAAAGAAAGAGTCTCACAAGTTGTGTATGGGTGCAGGATGTGTTTTGTTTGGTTAAAACATTAGGGCCTATGTACGAAACTTCACGGGACATCGTCGAGAATAACGAATCAAGAACATTAATTGTTGGGACATCATCGAGAGATAAGGAATTAAGAGCATCAATTATTTGGCTAGTAAATTGAACAATATTGAACGTTATTGTACTATTACAATTATTTTCAATATTGCGCGTCGATGCATGAGACATTTTAAAACATGTAGGTTGTACCAAACATCTTGTGTGGCTCCAAAATCTCACAAACCAAATAAGAACTCATTTGCTCTATCAAGACAAGACATCTAATTCAAGCGAGTTAATAATGTGGCCGACCTCATTTTCCAAGACAAGGATTTTAATTCAATCTAATTATTTGAAATATACTTTTTATAGTTTAAATTATTGTTTTATGCCTTTATTTATCGTGTCTTCTTATCAATAAATATGAACTACTCCTGCATTATTATATAATGTAGGAATATATTAAAAAAATATAAGTAAATTTTATATTTTTTTACTATATTAACTACATTTTTTAAATTTGTGTAAAAAAAAAAATTTATCTTTACGGGACATATATATTGAATAATTAGTTTTATTATTTTGACTCTAGTTTACTCGATTCAAATCAAAGTCCAATCTAACTTTTATAAAATATAAGAAAAAATTTGTTTCGATTGGATTAAGCTATTTATACATTTAAAATGTTGTGTGGTATTGAAATGGAGACCACAAGGAGGATAGGGCCCTTACTTTGAGGGAACATCCAAATTACAAAAAAGTACGATCAATCTCACTCAATCAAATAGAAACCACAAATTTCGACAGGGGTACTTTCGTCTTTGCATTGAAAGGTTATTTTCATGTTCAAGTCCAAACCACGCGCACTGTACATTCTGTCTATAGACTGTAGTTAGTGCAATATCTTCCCATTTGACACGCGCACACATTCGCACGTGTCGCCATATATACGTCAGCATAGCCCATAAAAATCACCACTGCACGTGCGACACAGTTTCTCACGTGCCTAACATTGACTCAAAGGTCAAAATAATTAATATAGTGTTCATACGTTAACCTTATTCTACACTAATTTTACGCTAAAGTCAAATTAATATTAATTAATTGAGAATTTAAATTATTGCCCTCCACAACTCATTCTTAAAGGAAAATTGCACCATCAGTCTCCAACCTATTATAATAGTAGCGATTTAATCCTTAGTAGATCATCATGGTTGCATTAGCCACCATGAATGATCAATATTGACTAAACGTCGAAAACAAGTTTCATTTCAGATTATTAAGCACCATCTTCGTAAAATTTGACATGCAAAAGACAGTGTATATATTACATAAATTGTAATAGTTTTCATCCTCCGTGCAATCGTAATCACACTATTTTTACTTTTTAACACAATAAAATAAAAATAATCATAAAACATATCACGTTTGAAGACAAGGCATTCGCTCCTTGCCTTTTCATCTGGAATCTCTTGTTATGTTAGTTATTGATTCTAGTTCAAGTCTTGAGAAAAGGAATGAGATCGATTATGTTTGTCCCATTGCCTTGTCACATAATTAGTTCATTCAGAGAGAATCTCCTTATTCAATTGCCAAATATATGAGATGGCCAATTTTGTTTAGCCATATCTCTTTTTTAGAGAAGAGTGCATGTCATCATCGAGCATTATTGATCCAAAAATAAGCAATCATTTTGACTTAAACCTTTAAAATAACCACTTTAAGTACAACAAATAGTTACATAACAATACTTAAATGTAGGGGTGTGCATTTTTTCTAGAACAGGTGAAACCGAACCAGAACCAGATAGAATTAATCGATCTAACTGTGATCCCTCTACTAAATGGACCAGTTTGGACCATACATCGAGAACCGATAGGTTTCGATCCGATTCTTTCCTCTACCTTAAAAATCAATTGTAAATTTAGTTATCGTAAATTTATATTTTGTTAATGCATTACACTTAGATGCACCAAATATTCGAACACACTTCTTTTTCTCCTTTTTTAGAACAAAATCTAATGTGTATTCAAAATTCTAATCTAAATAATTTTATAAATGTTTTACGAATTCATAGATTTAATGTAACTCTAATAAAAAAATAAATTATATTTTTCATTAAATCTTTCACAAGAACTCAAATTTCTCATTATTTCCAAAGTAGCAAACAATCAAGATTTATGATCTTCTCCTTGAGAATCATTTAAAATGTAATGATCCGACCTTGAACAGGAGCCGTTATCATATCATACGTACTGTTTGATTTTGGGAGGGCGTTGCTTAATTGCTACCAGTATTCAACTTAAGTCTCCCATATTATGGAGGTCTTGAGTTCGAATACTAGGGGACGCGTCAGAAAGTCGTGAGGGGTAAGATGGGTCCAGACCCTTCCAAAGCGAACAGTACGTATGATATGATAACGGTTCCGACGCAAGATCAGGTCGTTACATAAAATGATCAAGTTATAAACAATATATGTATTTTTTAATTATATATTGTTTTATGACTTTTCTCGAGAATTAGATTTTGATTCAGATTTTACAGTTTATGATGATGTTTAATAGTTCATCATTTTTTCGCCTTTATTAGTTTATCTTGAGCACCAGAGTTGAATTTTTGTTTGTTTCCTTGTTTAATTGATTTTTTATTATTAGATTGTGAGAATGATAAGTGATTTCATATTCTATTTTTTATCTATATTCAATCGGTTGGTATGGTTCTAGTTTGATTTTATTGTTGAATATGGAATAAATAATTTTATTTTTTTGATATTCTCATTGATACTTAAGGATGGCAATGGGGTGGGGCGGCCTCCCCCGCCCCGTTACCATTTTAAGGCAAGGCAAGGCGAGACGGGGCGGGGTCCTTACCCAGTTTACTAGCCCGTTTAATTTTAATTTTATTTATTTTTTTTAGTTTTTGATAATTTATTTTTATTGCCTCTACTCATTAGATTTAAACAAATAATTTTAGTTGCCATTTTATATTAGAACTAATGAAATTTTCAATTTAAAGTATTGAATTCTAAAATTTTTAAAAAAAATTTAAAAATTAAACGGAGCGGTGGGCCCGTTACCCGTCCCCGCCCGGGGGAAAATTCCCCTCCCCGATATCCGATGCGGGTTATCCCCACCCCATTCGGGGTGGGATTTCGTAGGTATCGGGTTTGTTGGATTTTTATGGGGTGGGATTTCGTAGGTATCGGGTTTGTTGGATTTTTTTGCCATCCCTATTGGTACTTGATTCGATACCCTTCGGAATCGAATCGAACTAGACCGAGCCTAATTCTAAAATGAAAAGTTAAGCCGAACTAATTTGTTATTGATACAATAAGTTTGGGAACAATAGTGCAATTTCTCTTCTATTAAATAACACCAAAATTCCCCCCCAATCCATCTCAATTCTAAATCCATTAATACACACAGAGGCCATATTAATTCTTATTTCTACCTTCTCCACTTTATCTGTGTGTACGGAAACCCTAATTTCAGTTAGGCAATTAAAGACTGCTTCACCCCATCTTTCTTTGGGAAAACTCTATTTAATCTTTCTTGGACATGGGCTTTGTCTATCTCTTTTGAGTGTAAAATTTTGACTTTGCTTATTACACCATCGATTCCTTTTTAATCTTTTTAAACAGTTTGTTCATCCATATTTCGTATCTGATTCCTGATCATATACATTGTTTTCTAACCCATTTTCCAAGACTCCTATTTGGAATCTCATTCAACTTTCTGTACAATTCTATATATCGTGCATGAAATCCTCAACAAAATGTTAGATTTCCCCAGAAATTCCGACGAAAGTTCAATGAGTAGTGAAACAGCCACCAGTTTTAGCCGTTTATCTTTCGACCTTCCCACAACCTCGCCGGAGCAGCCGCCAACGCTGAAGCCCCACCGCTCATCGGATTCTTCATTCCAAGCCATCCGCTCAAAGACAGGGCTGAGCTTCAGGGACTTCAGCTTGGTCCACCAGATCGGCAGCGGAGATATCGGCAGAGTCTACCTCTGCCGCCTCCTCGATGCGGCGGAGGAAGACCATCTTTACGCCATGAAAGTAGTGGACAATGAGGTGCTGGCATTAAAGAAGAAAACACAGAGAGCTGAGATTGAAAGAAAAATCTTAAGACTTTTGGATCATCCATTTTTGCCTACACTTTACGCTGAATTTGAAGCCTCCCGTTTCTCTTGTGTTGTTATGGAGTATTGTTCTGGAGGCGATTTGCATTCTTTGAGACATAAACAGCCTCACAAACGCTTCTCTCTCACCTCAGCCAGGTAATTTAATTTCATCACTGAAAAGCTGAGCATTTTTTCTTGAAAGGCTAAACAGAATTAAAGGTCATCATTAGGATGTAATTTTCTTGATTAATTTGATTCTCTGCATGCTTATTATATTAAGCTAAAATTGACCTTTCATGCAAAATTTTCATTCATAAAAGTTTACCCCTTTTGCTTTTTTTTTGAAATCTGAAAGAGACTTTTATCATACCATTTCAGGGCCTTTTTCTTTTGCAAGAAATCGTAGAATTTTTCTTTGTTTCTTACGAAATCTTTATCTTTGTTTTCTAGGTTTTATGCGGCGGAGGTTTTGGTGGCTCTGGAGTACCTGCACCTGTTGGGTATAGTCTACAGAGACTTGAAGCCGGAAAATGTGTTGGTGAAATCCGACGGTCACATTATGCTCACTGACTTTGATCTCTCCCTTTGCTCTGATGCAATCCCAGCCGTTGAATCTCCTGACTTTTCATCTGACCCCTCATCGTCACCGAAAGCAGATTTCAACTCCCGAAAATTGTCACCATTCTCCTGCATCTCCAATCGTCTGTTCCGGTCAAAGAAGATTCAGACACTGTCCGGCAACCGGCTGTTTGTGGCGGAGCCGGTAAGCGCCCGGTCATGTTCCTTCGTTGGGACCCATGAGTACGTGGCACCTGAAGTAGCCTCCGGTAGGTCCCATGGTAACTCAGTGGACTGGTGGGCCCTCGGGATCTTTATTTATGAAATGATTTATGGAAGGACTCCATTTGCGGGTGCATCCAACGAGACTACGCTGCGTAACATCATAAAATCGCCCTTACCGTTCCCCACCGGCGGCTCTTCCGGTTTGACCGAAATGCATGCCCGGAACTTAATTTCCGGGTTGCTCAACAAGGACCCAAGTAAGCGACTCGGGTCGAAGCGAGGGGCCGCGGATATAAAGTCCCACCCATTTTTCAAAGGCTTGAATTTCGCGTTGATTCGATCCGTTAAGCCACCGGGTGTACCCGGAATCCGAACATCCAAAACATCGCCGTCTCTCGATAAGAAGGTACTGTTGCAGCAAACGACACCGTTTAATATCTTCTGAACGCGCTTCAGCGACTGCCACGTGGCAGATTTTGGATAGGAGGATGATTCTAAGATTAGTATTTTTATTAAAAAAAAAATATTGAAGTATGTTTAGAGGGGGAAAAAAAGAGGAAGAGTACATATTTTGACATAAATTTGATTTTCGCATTATCGTATTTTAAATGCAATTATTATACATAATATAATTAAGTTGAGCTGCCATTTTATTAACAGGTAGCCGAATATTACTTAATATAGGCATGTAACTTTGTATTTAAATAAATCATAATTTAATGTCACTTAGACTGGTTTTTAACTCGAGTGGTGATGAATAATTTTACTTATTTATTTATGTTATACATTTTACTTGAAGGCAACGGAGATATATTCCATTTGTATTGGTTCGTCGTTTGAGAATTTGCCTAGGAATATTTCAAAACTAATATTCGATGGTTCTATCCCAAAAAAAGATAGAAAATATTCAATGGTTCTAATGTGATATTCATAGCTACAAGTGCCTTCCAGCAAGTTTACTAGAATTAAGGATCGAGTTGTCGATTTTGCGTGATTTTTGGCATATTTGAAAATAGAATTAGATATCTTCGAACGATATTATAGAAAAAGATACTGGTTTTTTTTTTCCCCTAAAATGTTTGGTAGTATTGAATAATGTTGCATAATGTTATAAAAAGAAGAATTCATTAAATTTTATTTATTATACTGTTTTATTAAAAAAAAAAAATTGATTCTTGAAAAATTACGATTCTAGTAATTTGCAAGTTACAAGCAAATGTTCGGTTAGGAGACAATGGGAATCGGCATCATGTAGAAAGTTTGGAATAACAACTACATGTTTTGACCCCAACAAGCCCACATCGTTTACCTTTCTTTTCTTCCAATTGATTCTTACTAGAAATTTTCAAATTCTGATCTCGAATAATAAATAATTGTCACCAGCAAGATCAAGTTATCAGAATAAATATTATAATTGATGGATAATATTTACAGTAATGTCGATCACTTATTCAACATTAAAGACATTCGATATTTCATCTCTGATAATACTTTTTTCCAGTTAGAGATAGTAACGGAGACCAGTTATTCTATCTATTTAGTATTAATACTGGAAATGATATTTTGAGTAAAATATACTAACTAGGCCCCGTCATATTAAAATTTTCATTTTCATTATTCTATTTATTTTCAACCACACATTTTCAATAAAATAATTTTTTTCATCATATCAATAACTTTTCATTCTTTTTCAACCACACATTCTCCATCAATCTACTATTCCAAAATACATTCTTTCAAAATAATGTGGTTCAAACACAAAGCAAATTTTTAGGCTTGATGGTCGCATGTATTTTGTAGCTTATTAGCTTGGATCTAACAATTGTGTTCATCAATGTAATTACAATCTAGTTTACTAGTTGGTTTGACCGGTGATATTAGGAACTGAGCTCAAAGTCGAACCAATTAAGCAGAAAAATTCATCTTTTTAAAAACTCTGGACTCATCAGATTTTACGAAAACCGTTGACTAGTTTAGGATTTCACCAAATTAAATTTATGAAACCCTTCCAAAAACGCTTCTTTTGAATCTTTTGTAAATTTATGTGTTTTTTTTTTTAAAAATTCATCGGGTGGATCTCTTGACTTCGATTCGACCCTCGATCTTTTTTCTTTTGTAGGTCGGGTCAATTGTTAAAAACAATGGTTGGTCTTCATAACTTTTGAAGTTGTACTATTGGTGGCATAATTATTACTCCATTAACAAGTTGGTCTTCATAACTTTTTGAGCCCTCAACATATTTACTACAATTGCGCAATAAATCTCTAATAAGTGAAATTGCTCAAACTTTTGTTAAATCATCAAATGACTAAATTACCCTTGGTTGGAATTTGGGTTGTATGGGCTAAGCCTATTGGTATTTGACAACACATGGGATGTTCATGTGACCACCTGCCAACCATGCAGCCTCACCAGCACTGCCCTTTTATGTCCCACAAAAAGCAACAAATAGCTGGCCCACCACTGCCCAATATCTTTTCCACGTGGCACGTCTCTTAATTTTTTAATTTATTTTTTTATATTTTCTATTTAAAGAAAATTGGGAATTGAGGATAGGCTACGGTCGCAATAAATGACTAAAACTACATCCGGATCAAAATGAAAAGGCGTTGTGGTTGTGGTTGTGGTGGCTGAAATGATGGCACGCTTCACTGAATGTAAAGCAAAAAGATGAGGAATTATGGCAATTATGAGTGGTAGAAGAAAAGAATTGGTAATTATGGACGAACCTAAAAGGAAAAGATATTTTCTTTTTCCTTTTTATAATTGATATTAAATTTTGATTTATTAAAAAAAACTGACATTTTCATTTGGATAGTTTTAGAGTGAATAAGATGTAGTTACATTTACTTAAGCGTAGATAACAAATTAAACTTTCACACGGGCATGGGTAGAGGAGACAACGAAACAAGAATAATGTTATTAATAGTAAGGACTATCGGTAGTCGTTCTATGCGACATACAGTGACGATTTATTATTTGATGCATTAATGTGATAGTTTTTTTTTTTTGCCTCATACATCAAATAACAAACTGTCATATGCTTGTCATATAAGACGACTATTAGTAGTTCTCACTATGAATAGTATTATGAGACGATGATGTGGATGAACGACTGACAGCTTAAATCCCTATTTGATAACCATTATATCAAAAAATTTCAATTCTCATACTAATATTTAACCATGCATTTACACAATAAAACATTTTGCACGTAATTCTAAATTTTTTTTCTATTTTTTAACTACATATTATTTTTCAAAAAACATTATTTAAAACTCAATTTTCTCAAATTAATGGTCATCAAACTGATGCTAAATGATACGAAGAAGCAAAATCGAGTAGATAAATAAAATAGTGGGCCGTGGGCGAGGTCGACGGACGTTGGTGGAAGAGCCTGCATAGGTTTTGGCTACGATAGCACAAATGAAGAAAAGAGCATATTAAGTTTCCTATCCTGAGGAAAACGCGAACATTAGTAAGAATTCGATACCCTCAAAACTTGAACGGAAAAAGCTGAAGAAATAGGCTCAATGACAGGACCTTTTTTCAGGGAATGACTTGGCAATTTTTGATTGATAGTTTTTTATTTAATTTTTTTTAATTGTCAATAAAAATTTG
>CAIGRB010042850.1:10076-26943 GCA_903798255.1 Fraxinus quadrangulata
ACCTTCCCGCATTCGAATTTGGTGGTATCCACTTTTAAGATCTATTTTACTAAACATGCAAGCACCATGCAATTCATCCAACATATCATTTAACATAGGAATAGGATGACGATACTTTACCGTTATATTGTTGATGGCTCTGCAATCCACACACATCCTCCAAATTCCATCTTTCTTTGGTCCAAGTAACACTTGAACGACATATGGACTCATGCTCTCCCTCACGAATCCCTTGCTCATCAATTCCTTCACTTGCTTCTGAAACTCCTTTGTCTCATCGGGGTTACTTCGATAAGCTGGTCGGTTTGGAATGACAGCTTCAGGGACGAAGTCAATCTGATGCTTGATGTCTTGAATTGGGGTAACCCACTAGGCATGTCCACCGGGAACACATCTTCAAATTCCTACAATAAAGAGATAGCTAAACTAAGGAAGGGTGGGTTAGGTTCCTCAAGATTGAGGAATGATTCCTTATAGACCAACAATATCATTTGTTGTCTTTCATTTATCGCTCTTTTCAACTCACTCCCTTTTACAAAGAAATTTACTCTCAACTTTTCTCTCTTCTCAGACGACTCTCTTTCTTTTCTCTCATGTGGCTCAAGTCCTTTTTGCTCTCTACTAGCTACTTCAACATTTTCCCTCGTACTCACCATCTTACTATTTTCTCTCATTTTTCTAACACTTTCACTCTCATTTCTTCCTCATTTTTCAGTTTGATTTGGTCCTCATACACTTGTGTTGGTTTCAATGGCGCAATGGTAATGGACCTCCCATCCATAACAAAGCTATATTGATTCTTGTACCCATCATGAACAACCTTCCTATCATATTGACATGGTCTACCCAACAAAATATGCCACGCATGCATGGTACCACATCATTCATAATCTCATCCTTATACCTACCAATTGATAAGTTGATCAACACCCTCTTGTTCACCTTAACTTCCTCACTATCATTCAGCCATTGTAACCTATATGGTCTAGGGTGTCGCAATAAGGTTAACCCCAATTTTTCTACAAGATTTGTGCTAGCCACATTAGTATAGCTTCCTCCATCAATGATCATGCTACATACCGTATTGTTAACGTGGCATTGTGTATGGAATATATTTTTCCTTTGCTACTCCAAGTCATTTATCTTGATTTGAGTGGTGAGAGCTCGCCTCATGACCAGTACCTCGCCAACAGCAAATTCCGTGCTATCTCTTTCACTAACCTCCTCCAATGCTGGCATGCCTTCATAATCATCCTCACTGTCACTCACCACCTCTCCATTATGCAAGATCATTATCCTTTTGTTTGGGCATTAAGAAAGCACCTGAAGCACATGATATCCCGATTGCTAGCTGGCTATATTTTGGGAATTGTTTTGCCACCTCCCTCATTTTTTCCCTTGGCATTTCAGTCATTCCTTTCGAAACAGCTCCATCACCTTTGTTGTCCCACCTTGGTTTCCAGGATAAATTAGAACCCGAAGCACCCAATGGTTGCCTAGCTGTCCCCTTCCTCTTCAACTGTTTTTCCACTTTCATAAGCACGTACAACATGTCTTCGATCTCCATATAATGCTACAACTCCACAACATTAGCGATGTCTCTGTTCAACCTATTTAAGAAATGAGCCATGGTGGCTTCCTGATCCTTTTCCACATTCGCCCTGATAATTGAAATTTCCATCTCCTTATGGTAGTCTTCCATGCTCCCTGTAATAGTGACTAGGCATGAACCGTTTCTGTAGGATAGTTTTCAACTCATCTTAAGTACTCATCACTCGTTCCCGATTCCTCCTCCTTGATGTAACCACTTGATCCCACCAAGTTATAGTATAGTCAACAAACTCAAGAACTGCTATTTTTACCGTCTTTTTCCCTGAATAGTTGTGGCAATCAAATATCAACTCTACCTTCTTCTCCCACTCTAGATAAGCCTTCGGATCACTCATTTTCTTAAACGACGAAATTGACATCTTAATATTGCCCATATTTCCATCCACTTCATCTCCAATATGACTTCTACCCCTTCTTTCAAATCTACATTCTCTATTTCTTACCCTACCAATATCACCCACCATCGATGCATCGTCATCCATATCACTACTAAATTCATAACCATCATGCACATCCATCCTAGGCTCCCGCCTACCCGATCTCCTTACATTTGATTGTTCCATATGAAGATTGGCCACCGATGTGTCTAACCTATCGAGCCTTTCACGTATCCCCAAGTACCCACTCAAACCACTTTATTACATCATCCGCCATGTGGTTTTGGTTCGGCTGCCTGTTTAAATTGGAACCCTCTCTGTCGACATCCTAATTCTATAGAATTTCTGCCTTACAAATGTTCACTGTTTATCACTCAATTATTGGCTTTTCTCCTCTATTAATCTCACCACTCTGCCATTTACCACTTAGTGCTTTCACCCAAGTACTTCAAAGAACAAGGTGAACTCAACCAATATTGTATTCCCGTAGATCCAACTGAGTATTGATCACGAATTGTGGTTGGAGAAAGAAAAAAAGGGTGAAGAATGATTTGAAGATAAGAAAGAAGTGAAAAGAAGAGGAATGAATATCAATGGACTATTCAAGAATGTAAAATGGAATAAACTTGAACGATTCTCTTTTTTTTTTTACCCAAAGTTGAAATTTAGAAAAACTGGATATTCCCGATAATATCAATAATAACTTTTTTTTTGAATTTTTGGATTGTTTTACCTTGGGAACTCAACTACAAATCCAGCAAAACAAACGAAAATTGATTTGAACTTGTAAATAGTCCGAAAAATAACTTTAACTCTTCTTTTTTTGTACTTTTGGATCAAAACTCAAAAACTAAGAACTAACTCGAAGAACAATAGAAAAAGAGGAAAATAAGACTCAAAACAATAAAAGATATAATTTTGATTATTTTGGAGCTATACTCTTATACCAATTGATGAGAACCACGTTGCAACGAACACTACGTAACCCACANGTAAATAGTCCGAAAAATAACTTTAACTCTTCTTTTTTTGTACTTTTGGATCAAAACTCAAAAACTAAGAACTAACTCGAAGAACAATAGAAAAAGAGGAAAATAAGACTCAAAACAATAAAAGATATAATTTTGATTATTTTGGAGCTATACTCTTATACCAATTGATGAGAACCACGTTGCAACGAACACTACGTAACCCACAACGAGATTTGAAGATCCTAAGAAAATCCAAAGAATAATCTCGATTTTGAGTTTGAACCAAGAATTAATTAATCAAGTAACTAAACAAAAATGAAGTTTGAATGACTTCTTGATTACACAACACGTGATTCGCACTCGGTGTTGAACGCCACAAGAATCCCCTTGATAAGTTCAGTATGTTCTAAGAAGAACAAGATTTGAAAAGCACAATAGCCTCTCGAATATATCTCAATAATAAAATTGTCAAAAGGTCCTTACAATGAATAATAACCAAGTATTTATAGGACAAGAAAACTTTAATTGTACCTGAATTAACTTACTAAAATAACAAAAGATAGCAATAAATTAGAATCCTAGTGAAATAAGAAAAATTCGGAAAAGAAAATATTTTTCCCAGATTTTGCTCTATACAGCCGCATAGCACAAATCTATGCGGTCCCATAGAAGTCCCATAAGCTTCCATTCTGTTCATGGTAAATAGGCATGCGACTGCATGCTAATTACAACTATGCAGTCGCATAGTTGTTCGACAAGGCTTCCTCCTCCGTTGCTTGAATCAAGTTTGTCCAATCCGATTCCGACCTCGACCCTAACACGGAACTTGCGTCTCCCGTATAGATCATGGCATCATCCATCATTGCTTGCATAAGTAATCCCATCGCTTGATTTACCCGCTTTGTCCTCAATCGCGTAATCGGTCCTCCTTCGATAATCAACGTGTCTCGTCTGGGCTCGGCTTCGTCGGTCTCAGCTCTTGGATCATATCATGTATCCTCGAATTATACATATGGGTGACCTTCAAATTACCCATTCAATGGAAATGATAATTTTCCTTCGATCTACGAATGAGAACGAAGACCTCAAAGGTCCATCGAATCTTTGATAGGATTGGCCTAGAGGCACCTAGAAATAGGCTCCAATAGCCATCTCCTATAAGAAGGTCCCATGAGTACACACAAGGTCGTATGGCCCAAGATGACCCCCAAACTAGAAATAGGTGAGAGAAAAGTTCAATAGAGGCCACAAAAGAACAAGCGGGTACCTCCCAACCACCTAGGTACCAAGCTGATGAGGAGAATTCAGATGTTCTATGAGCTTCATGATGATATGAAAACCTCTCATTTTCCCAAGAGCTACGAAGTGCCCATGTACTAATCACTTTGTACCTCCCAAGATTCTCATGTATGAAGAGATATGTGATTCAGAAGAGCACCTCATCACCTACAAGACTCACAAGAGCTCGAGAGGCGTCTCGCAAGCCCTAAAGTGTATAGCTTTCCATTTGACCATTTGTGAAGGAGCCAAGAGGTAGGTACAACAAACTTCATCAATGGAGTATCAAGAGTTGGCCGAACCTCAAGAGGCAATTCTTGAATCAATACCTCTCCAAGAAGCAAGGAGAGACTCTCATTCAATGCCTCCATGACTTGAGACAAGTAGTTGGTGAAACACAAAAGAACTACCTAGCTCATTTCATCGATGAGAAGACCTATTGTAAAATGTCATTGATGCAAATGCTCTTTCAACCTTAAAAGGAGGCATAGACATGAATACTTTCTATGGAGGGATGTTCATGATAGGAAGCCCGCTTTCTATGTGATGTAAGCTTAGATTCTAGACCGCGCCAGGGGCATTTTAGTCATTTATCATGACGGCACCGGAATGGGTTGAGATTTGGTGGTGTGATTGGAAATGGCCCGAAAAATTGGACTCCTTGAGATCTCGGGATTTTAGCTAAATTCCTTCATCTAAACCTTTAAATTGTTATTTTTAGTATAATTCGTTTTGATTTTCCATTATTTTTGGCACGTTTTGATATTTTCTGCTTTTAGGGATTCTTCTAATGCCTATATAAAGGCCTTTTAGCGATTCTGTCAAGCACAATAATATTATTCGAATTTTAGAAATTATTTTGTTCTTTCGTCTTCTAGAATGATATCTAGACTAATTTCATCAATCAGAACGATATTTGATCCAACCCTTCCATCTTCCTTGCATCAAGTGGTATCAGAGCGGGTTTTTCCTTAGCTCAGAATGAAGGTAGAGAAAATCTGAACCCCAATGAACGTGGACTTGATGTCTTGTGGTAACGAGTTGAAGAGGATCGTCGGGCGACTGATCGTCAACTTCTAGAGATCCGAGATACATTGGCAATGTTACTAGTCAATGTTAATTCACCTTTTCCACATCATGACCCAAGGGAAGGCACCCAAAATTGACGTGGACACAAACCACAACCAATGGTTTTCGAAGGTGACTCGACGGATGAGGAGAACGAGGGTATGATACTAATGGATAACCTCCCTGATCAGGAGGGGCATGGCAACAATAGCACTTTTCATATGAGGATGGATCTCCCATCTTTTGACGGACAGTTAGGCATTGAAGAACTTTTGGATTTGCTAAGCGAGGTGGAATGATTCTTCGAGTACATGGGTATTGAAGAAGAGAAGAAGGTGAAACTAGTTGCTTACAAACTAAAAGGGGATGCTTCGGCTTGGTGGGAGCAATTATAGATCTCTAGAGTTCGGCAGAATTGTAATAAAATCCGAACATGGCATAGAATAAAGCAGTTGATGGAGGCCCATTTTTTGCCTGTAGGTTATGCCGACAGGGTAGCCGAACTGTGCACGACTACGTTTCTGAATTCCAGCGACTTTTCGCTAGGAACGACCTTCCGGAGACCGAGGGTCAACTGGTTGCCAGATTTGTGAAGGGCTTACGTGCTAATATTCAGGATCTTGTTATAATGCAGTCGGCACACACACTACAGAATGCTATACAGTTGGCTACGTGAGAAGAATTACAGATCGACGACGAAGCACTCGAACTTTTAACGTAGACAGCGGGGGCAGATTTAACCCGTTCCCAGTACAGGTAGCAGCAGACCATAAGGGTAAAGTAGTAACAGATTTTCAGGCCTCACATGCTGGTAATAATTATGGATTTATACAATCGAGGCCACCAGGACAACCACCCAAAATGGCCACTCCTAACCCCCTGCCATACGCAATAATCCTTACGCTCTAGCAAAGGGTGACAAGTGTTATCGCTGTAGTCAACCAAGGCATCAGTCCAATCAATGTCTACGGCGACATGCTGTGAATTTGGCCGTTCATGACGATGAGTTTACTAAAGAAGATGATTGTCCGTATGGGGGTCTTAAGGAGGAGGAGGAACCTGCTGCAGTAGCCTATGAGGATGAAGATGTATCTTTTGTGGTTCGTCGCCTAATGTACACTCCATGGAAAGAAGATGAACAGTGACACAAAATCTTCGACACACGATGTACTCTGAAACAGAGGGTGTGCGACTTGATCATTGATAGTGGCAGCAGTGAGAACGTTATCTCTAGGACCATGGCCGACAAGCTGAGGTTACCTATAGAGAAGCATCTGGCACCCTACAAGATCGGCTGGATTACAGACATCTGAAGGGTAGTGGAAATTAATAAGTGGTATTGGGTACCATTGTCCATTGGGAAACACTATCAGGATGAGGTGCTTTATGGCGTAGTAGACATATATGCGTGCCACATGCTTTTTGGTAGGCCCAGCAATATGATCGAGATGTTATGCACAAAGGTAGAGACAATACTTATTCATTTGTCAAGGATGGCGTGAATGTGATACTAGCACCTCGGCAACAAGGGCCGGCCCTTATTAAATCAGTAGAGAAAAGCCAAAATTTCCTGATTCTACCAGACTTACTACCAGAGATGAAGGAAATAAGGCAGGTCTTCGCCCTTGTTCTTAAAGGAGGGGGAGGCACAGATGAAATAGTCAAGTGAGTTCTCCAGATTCTATCCGCCTACTGTTGGCAGAGTTTTGAGACCTCATTCCTGCTGACTTACCTGCGAGACTCCCTCCAATGCAAACAGTACAACATGAAATTGACTTGGTTCCAGGAGCAAGTCTCTCTAACCTGTCCCATTACTGACTGAATCCCAAAGAGTACGAAATTTTGTAGAGCCAAGTAATAGAATTGTTGCAGAAAGGATTGATCAGGGAGAGCATGAGTCCATGCGCGGTTCATGCATTGTACACTCTCAAGAAAGATGGTTCGTGGAGAATGTGCATTGATAGTCGTGCTATCAACAGAATTATAGTAAAGTACATGTTCTCTATCCCACATCGAGACGACATGTTGGACATGTTAGAGGGGGCTAATATGTTCTCAAAAATCGATTCAAAGAGTGGGTATCACCAATTCGGATTTGGCCAGGCGACAAGTGGAAAACCGCGTTCAAAACCCAAGAGGGGTAGTACGAATGGCTGGTTATGCCCTTCGGGTTATCAAACGCACCTTGCACCTTCATATGAATGATGAATCAGGTATTCCAACCCTTCATTGGCAAGTTTATGGCTGTTTATTTCGATGATATCCTAATCCAGCCGCAATTATGGAGTGGTCGGTTCCCAAAATAATCAGTGATGTACACAGCTTCCACAGGTTGGCAACCTTCTATAGGCTGTTTGTGAGGAACTTCAGCACCATAGCAGCACCCCTTACGAACTTTTTGAAGCAGAAATAGTTCCATTGGAGTGATGAAGCAGAAAAGAGTTTTGCTCTTTTGAAAGAGAAGTTGTCTACAGCTCCTGTTTTGGCCCTTCTGAGTTTTGAGAAGCTATTTGAAGTTGACCCTGATGCTTCTGGTGTGGGTATTGGAGTAGTGCTGTCCCAAGATAGGAGGACAATTACTTTCTTTAGTGAAAAACTTAGCGACCCCAGATCGAAAATGGAGTACTTATGAGCAAGAATTATACGTCGTGGTGCGAAATTTATAGCATTGGGAACCATATTTGATATAGTGCGAATTCATCCTTCATAGTGATCATCAAGCCTTGAAATACCTGCAGAATTTTGCCAAGCTTAACCGTATGCATGCTAGATGGATTGCATACATTCAGAGGTTTACATTCTCTTTGAAGCACAAATTCGGAACACTCAACAAGGTTGCCGATGCCTTAAGCAGGAGAGCTCATATGCTTACAGTTGTTTGGGCTGAGATTATAGGATTTGAGTACTTGAAGGACCTCTATGCTACAGATGAAGATTTCAAGAAAATCTGGAAACATGTTACTTCTGGTGTCCACACCTCTCCAAATTTCTAAGTTCATGATGGCTACCTATTTTATGATGATCGCCTATGCATCCCTCGTGGTTTACTATAGAAACTCCTCATCCGAGAAGTACATGCAGGTGGACTGGCTGGTCACCTCGGGAGGGACAAAACCATCTCTTTGGTAGAGTCTCGGTATCATTGGCCACATCTAAAGTGGGACATGGAGAAGTATGTACAACGATGCTACATATGTCAAACTGCTAAAGGACATGCGTAGAATACCAAGTTATATACCCCATAACCTATTCCTGATGCTCCATTGAAAGCATTATCTATGGACTTCACCCTTGGTCTACCTCGAACTCAGTGGGGTATGGATTCTATTTTTGTAGTGGTTGACAAGTTCTCTAAGATGGCACACTTTATTCCCTGTCAGAAGACATTAGATGCTAGCTACATTGAACATTTGTTTTTCAAAGAAGTTGTTTGTTTAAATGGAGTACCCAAGTCCATTATCTCTGATCGTGATACCAAGTTCCTGAGCCACTTTTAGCATTCTCTGTGGCGTCGATTTGAGACGGACTTATAGTATTATAGTACTTGTCACCCCCAAACAGACGATCAGACGGAAGCAGTGAATCGTACATTGGGCAACATTCTACGAAGTCTTTGTTTTGATCATCCAAAGCAATGGGACTTTGCTGTTTCTCAAGCTGAATTCGCATACAACATGGTGCCTAACAGGTTTAGTGGCAAGTCTCCTTTTGAGGTTGTTTACATTCGTTCCCCGCTTCATACGTTAGACTTGGTTCCATTACCGCAGCTGTCGGGCATGAGCATTGTCACCCAATACTTAGCTGATAAGCACTTTGACATTCACATGGATGTTAAGAAGAAGTTGGAAGAGTCTACCGCAAAGTATAAGGAGGCAGCAGATCATCATCGATGTTATAAGGTATTTTGATGTTGGGGATCAGGTTATGGTGCAAGTGGGGACTTACCATAAACTAAAGTAGAAGAAGATCGGTCTAGTGAGGATTCTTCAAAAAATCAATGACAATGCCTTTGTGGTTGACCTTTCTGTGGATCTCGCCATCTCCAAGACGTTCAACGTGCGGGACCTATATGAGTACCATGCTCCCATGATCATCCTGGTACTTCACTCCAAGACGAGTGTTCCTCTAAGAGAGAGGGACTGATGTAGGCTTAGATTTCAGCCCGCATCAAGGGCATTTTAGTCATTTATCGTGACGGCGTTGGAATAGGCTGAAATTTGGTGGTCTGATTGGAAACGGCCCGAAAAATAGGACCCAATTTCTTGGGATTTTAGCCAAATTCCTTCATCTAAACCTTTAAATTGTTATTTTTAGTATAATTCGTTTTGATTTTCCGTTATTTTTGGCATGTTTTAATATTTTCTATTTTTAGGGATTCTTGCAATGCCTATATAAAGACCTTTTAGCGATTTCTGTTAATTAATCAATAATATTATTTGAATTCTAGAAATTGTTTTGTTCTCTCGTCTTCTAGAACGATATCTAGACTAATTTCATCAATCAAAACGATGTCTGATCCAACCTTCCCATCTTTCCTGCGTCACTATGATGCATTGATGGAAATGATGAGGGATGAGATCATCAATGAAGAAATAATTGATCATCATAATAGGACTATTGAAGGATTCCTACATCCTCAAAGATGAAGAGAAATATGTACAATCTCTCATTTCGTGAACTAACAATGGACCCAAGTAGGGCATCAGATTGTCCCTACTTCGGGCCAAGCCCTCACCATTACCATCTTGAATGCCATACCAACCTTGGCCTATGAAGAGGTTGGACCTTGTGGCTATGGAAACCAAAGAGCTTCCTCATGATTACTATCCCATCAAAGTGGCAGAGGTAATGAACCTAGGAATAAGCCCTACAGTGAGAGTGATATGCTCCCCTTCTGCACATATCATCAATTACATGGCTATCAAACAAGCGAATGTAGAGAGTGGCACAACCCTCGAAGCAGAATAATCTTCATGTGCCTACGAGAGATAGTCATCGAACACAAGAAAATTTATCCCCGTATAGGTAAGCTCAATAGCCTAAGTGAGATGAGGCGATGCAATGCAACCTCCTAGAGATAAGCCCAAAATGGGTTAAGATAAAAAAGGGACCACCAGTAGACGTGGATAACATACCTATCTGTGGGATAGATACAATATTGGAGTTTCTAATATAGGGGGTGAGTCCCAAAATTCCTAAAAAAATTATGTTAGAAAGGTCAAGGATCTCCCAATGTCCAGTTATATAGTTAATAATTAGCCCCATGAGGCTAGGAACGCTCAATCCATCACCTTCACCCAAGAAGATAGGCATGTCTTCACTACCTACACTATGACACCCTAGTAGTAAGGACTGTATTAGCATGCAATGGATTGAAGCAAATGTTGTGGACATCTGGAGCTCAATTAACATCCTATTTGGGGCTACCTATTACAAGATGCTAGAGGATCATGAGTTGACCCCTATAACTTCTCCATTATATGGATTCACTAGTGATAGTATCACCCAAGAAGAAATATCACTATTGCGGTGGAGATGAGAGCACCAACCCAAATAGCTCGCCACTACACAGAGTTTTTCGTAGTAGATAATAGGTCAACCTACCACAGGGTATTAGGAATATCTACCCTGAAAGAACTATGGGCCATCACCTTCATATATCACCTATGTATGAAATTTCCCATAGAACATGGAATTGTGATGGTTAAAGGTGATTAGATAAGGACTAGGAAATGCTACTTGTATTACCTAAGAAAGGCTGATGCCCGAATTGTTAATATGGTGTTGCGACACCAAAATGATCACGTCCCTGATGAATGCTAGATCCTTAAACAAAGGAGAGATGTTGAAATTGTAGATGTTCCTGAGATGGGAGGACCCTCAAAGAAGGGGCTACATATGATAAGTTGGACCCTCGCATCATAGAGTTCAATTCACAAGCAGTTCTCGTAGAAGAGTTGGATAACTTCTCCGTAGAACCTTAAGACCCTACCAGGTCTACAAGTAAGAAATGATCTACGACCAGAGACAGAGGAGAAGCTTAAGGGCTCTTTATGCTAGACATTGCATATTTTTGCTTGGAAGCATGAAGACATGGTTAACATTGATCCAAAGAGTAACGGAGATGTGCGATTGCACATACCAACTCCAACCTCAACCAAGCTTGCCCAAATGACATCTTCTATCTCCTAAGGATAGATCAATTTATGGATACCATCGTTGGACATTAGTTGATGAGCTTCATAGATGTCTATTTAGGCTAAAATCAAATCTCTATACACCACGTGGATAAGAATAACACCTCTTTCATTATCGATAGAGGCCTCTACTATTATAAGATGATGTCATTCATGTTGAAAAATTGCAAAGCCACCTATCAAAGGCTTTTCAACAAGATGTTTATTGACCTCAATGACAAAATCATGGAAGTATACGTAGATGACATGTTCATGAAAAGCCTCAAATAAGGGACCATATCAAGCACCTAAGTGTTACTTTCCGAATTCTAAAAAAGTACCGGATGATGTTAAACCTCTTCAAGTACATATTAGATGTCGCATTTGAAAGCTCCTAGGCTACATGGTCAATTGAAGAGGTATTGAGGCCTACCCTGAAAAGATTGAGGCCCTAGCAGAGATAAGGTCCTCTAAAAAACTAAGAAGGTACAGAGTGTCATCAGTTGGGTGGTATCCCTGAGTTGATTTGTCTTTAAAATTCTCAAAGGAAGAAAAAAGTTCTAATTGATGAAGAAGTGTGAAGAGGCTTTACAAGAGGTGAAGATCCTCCTAGGCCAGGCATCCATTCTCTCCAAACCAAAGGCTAATGAGCCCTACTACGATATTTGTCGTATCTGAAGAGGCCATCGACTTAGTTCTAATAAGAGAATAAGGAAATCATCAACCGTCTATCTACAATGTGAGCAACGTCCTCATACAAACGAAGGCTCACTACCCAAATATAGAAAAGCTCGCCATCTTCCTTGTCACCAGTTCAAGAAATTTAAGGTCGTAGTTCTAGGCCCATAGCATATATGTGCTAATAAATTTTCCACTCAAGTAGGTGCTCCAAAAATCATATGTTTTTAGAAGGTTGATGAAGTGGGTTGTAGAGTTGAGTAAGTTTGACTTTATCATCAAGTCAAGAACCTCCATCAAACATCAAGCCATTGCGGACTTTGTAGTGAAATTCATCACCATCCTTAAAATAGTAGAGACCATTAAATTTTTTGAGCCCTTTCCATGGAGCCTCTTCATAGATAGCTCATTTGGAGAGACAAGCTCTAGAGCTGGAATGGCCTTGGTAAGCCTAAAAGGTCACAAACTTAATTGTATGGTAAGATTTAGATTTAAACCCTCAAATAATGTTGTTGAATATGAGACATTCTAGATTTCCTCAAATTAGTTGGGGAGATGCAAATGAAAAGGCTACTCATAAATAGTGATTTTCAACTAGTCATGAGCTTAGTAAATGGTAACTTCACTTTGAAAAACAATAGCATGTCAGTATACCTTAAACATTTTGTGGCCTTTCTCTTGTTTTTTGTAAAGTTTGAGTTGGCGCAAATTCTACACCTTGAAAATTCCATGTCGATGTACTATCAAAGTTGGCCAAGAGCAAAGATTCCGAGCTTCTCGAGATAGTGGCAATTGAGAACCTCTCCAGACACTCCATATCCATGGAAGAAAAAGTGATATATGTTGAAGGTAACCCATCATGGATACAACCAATCATTACTTTCCTCAAGGACCAGGTCCTATTTGAAAATAAGGATGAAGCCTACAAGCTTAAGAGAAGAGATGTACACTTCATCTCCAAGTTGATGTGAAATATGAAATAGACTCATCATCGTCCCTCATTCGATACATAGGAGTAGAGCGGCAACGTGTGTCCTCTGGGAAATTTATGAAGGAATATGTGGCAATCACATCGGATGACCCATTCTCGCACAAAAGGTGCTTAGGAAATGATACTATTAGCTTACCTTGAAAAATGATGTCCTTCAATTTGTACGAAAGTATGACAAGTGCCATCACTTTTCAATCGTACAGTAGGAGCTCACTATTGTGCTAGTGCTTGGCCATTTTCAAAGTGGAAAATCGACCTCATAGGTCCCATGCCAAAAGGAAGAAACTATAGCATTGTCGTCATTGATTACTTCACAAAGTGGGTAGAGGTTGAACCATTGGCTAAGATCATAGAAGCTAACACTTCCAAATTCCTCTAGAAGAACATCATATGCTGATTTGGCATTTTCCACTCAAACGTATCTGACAATGGACGACAATTTGACATAAAAATGTTAGGTAACTATGTGAAAAGTTGTAAATCAAGAAGCAGTTCTCAATACCTCACAACCTTCAAGCAAACGGCTAGGTTGAAGCCGTAAAAGAAACCATCAAGTATGCTAAGAAAAGAAAGTTTGATGCTTCTAAAGGAGCCATAGTTAACGAGCTCCTCCAAGTGTTTGTTAACCTATGGTTGATCTCATATTTTGATTATAACAAACAAATTATTTTATCTCTAACAATTAAATTCAAGTCTTCATAGTTGTTATGGTCAAAATTGATCAATTGAAGACAAAATAATTGCTACCAAAAGACTTGCAATTTACGATCAAAGAAAATCGAGATAGAAGCTGAGCAATCAAGTCAAATCATTCAAATCATTCATATCGAATCAAGCATTCATTGAAGACATTAGATTTAGATGCTTTGAATCCATATGTAAACGTAAAATGCTGTAATCCTTAGCAACAAATCATTGAAAGCTCATAAGTTCAATTTTTATGCACAAGTATTTATAAAAATGTTCGCATACAAATTATTTTCGAGATGATAAAAATCTTCACTTGATTTTAAATATTTTACCAATAACACTCATTTTAAAAAGTTAAGTGAATATGTTTTCTAAAAGCCTACATTTGTTAAAGTAATCAAGAAAAAAAATCTGGCAAAATTATGTCCTATCGGACGTCTAGTTTGGCTGGCAGACCTCCGGTTTGTCCAACGGTCAAATTTTTAATCGTTCTGATTTTTGACAAGAAAGGGCTAGTTCAGTCGTCGGTTCTGTGGCGAACGTCTGGTAGATTCGTCCGATTGGTCAGAAATTTTAGCATTTTGACTCCTATAAATATCACTTCACTTTACATTCAATATAACACTTTTAAAAGCCTTTATGTGAGATGTTCTTGAGCAAAGCTACATTGATTTATCCATTTTTTAAAATCATTTATTTTTGAAAACTTTTGAAAATTATTTTTCTATCATAGTTTTTCTTGCCTAATACTTGATCTTCATTCATTACTATTTATTAAAGTGTTAGCCTATTTCTCTTTTGATATTTAATTTATCATATCATTTATTAAGAGAGAAGTTTCAAATTGTAAAATCACTTTCCTATTAAATTTGTGGATCGTATTAAAGTCTCGTGAAGCTCAACATTGTATAAGGATGAGTGCTCATTGATTGTAAGTCATCGAAAGCGTTATAAAATTTTAGATTACACCATAACTCAATCAACATAGTGAAAAGACCTTGCTCGCACTAAAGAGCTTGGTAATGGAGGATGTAGATCATTGTTTTGGATCTAACATCCATAATTATATCATTTGCATCCCCTCTCCCTATCTCTCTTACTTATTGTATTTACTATTTGAATTTATCTATTTGATCCTTATATGCTTGTATTTATATTAATTTTTCAAAAAAGTTTTAAATAACCAATTCACCCCCTTATTGGTTAGCCATTATTGGGCCTTCAATTGGTAACAGAGCGAGGTGCACATTTTATAAATTTAGATTCTACAATCTTATGCAATGGCTAACTAGAATCTTCAAAATTTCGAAGGGCATCCCACTAATCGCTCTTCTTGCTTTGATGTCACACATTATAATTATTGGAAAGCTATGATATAGATATACATTCAATCAATAGATTATAATATATGGAAAGTTATTGATGGTCCTTATGTGCCTTCCAAGACTATTAAATTGATGGCCAACCCGATCAAACCATTTCAAAATCTAGAAAGGAATATGATGAAGATGATAAAAGAAAATTATCTTTGAATGCTAAAGCCAAAAATTTACTTTATTTTATCCTTAGCTAAAAATGGGTTTAATCATATTAGCAAGTATGATTATGCATATGACAATTGGCATGCATTGAAAGTTACTCATGTTGGTACTAGTAAAGTAAATGAAACTAAAATTAATCTCCTTATTAAAGAATTTGAAAAATTCTTCATGAAACAAGATGAACCCATTGTTGACATGATTACTTGCTTCACAGATATTATTAATGGCTTCACAGATATTATTAATGTCTTCAAAGCATTTGATCAAAAAATTTACTAACGGTGAACTTGTAAGTAAAATGATCAAGTCACTATTGGAAGAATGTAGCGCATTGAGGATGTTGATAGAAAATACTAAAAATATCAACTCATATCATTTGGAAGAACTTTATGGCACATTAATGACTTACGAGCTCAACAACGTCGAGACAATGGAGAAAACGAGGAAAAGTAAGATGAATCAAATGAGCCTTCTAAGCGCCAAATTGCTATTAAATTGGCAATCGACGAAGGAACTACAAGTGAAAATTTGAGTGATGAAGAGCTTGATTATCTAATCATTTTCGTGAAAAAATGGAGAGGTTTTCGAAATAATCGGAGATTCCAAAAGAAATAAGAAAATGGTGAAGAAAGAAACAAAAAAAAAATCATTTGCAATGATTGTGAAAAACTCAGTGCCTAAACAAGAAGAGAATCGAGTGCCTAAACAAGAAGAGAAATATAAAGAAAAAGACACTTCAAGCAACATGGGATGAAAGTGACGATGATGATCATGACGAAAATGATAGCAAGAAGAAATCGCCAATATGTACTTCATCGCAAACGAAGATGAGGTAAATTCTATTGAAAAATGTTCATATAATGACTTATCTACCTCTTATGATGAGATTCTTGACGAATTTCAAAAACTTGCTTTAAAACACTTTATTTTTAAAAATAAGCACTACTTGTTAAAAAGTGAAACACATAAAATTTTAGAAACTGAAAAGAAAAATGTTGATTGTGACTTATTGATTAAAGAAAATTCTTCATTCAAAGAAAAAGTTGAAGACTTAACTAAAATTATTTATAAATTTACTCAAGGTAAGAAAAATTTCGATTTAATACTTGGTGATCAAAAGTGTGTTTTTGATTGAGTTGGAATTGGATATAAACCATCCTTAAAACAAAAATCTTTAAAAAATCTATTTGTCAAAACTTCAAACACTCATTCTTCAAAACTACTTGTAGCTTTTGCAATAAAAATGAACATATTGCATATAATTGTCTATCTAAAAAAAGGCTACACTTTGAAAGCAGGAATAAGTGGATTCGGGAATCACTAAAACTAACTACTAAGGACCCAAACTTATATGAGTACCAAAAATAAAAAAATGAATTATTTTTGTGGTAACCAAAGAAGATAAAGAGCAAATGGTTCTTGGATAACGGATGCTCAAAACACATGAGCGGGAATATAATTTTACTATCAAATTTCAAAGTAAAGG